>JADRCH010000187.1:2485913-2508351 GCA_019843965.1 Rhynchomys soricoides | reverse complement strand
CTCCTCTCCTCTCCTCTGCTCTCCTCTCCTCTCCTCTGCTCTCCTCTCCTCTCCTCTCCTCATCTGTTCTCTTTCTTCTAGGATGTGGTGTGATATCAGAAAAGTAAATGTATGTAGAAACACACCTACATACCTACTTTAAATATAAAGTTGATACATATATCTTCTTGATAATCCTATGCAATATCAGCTGTACTAGAAATGTTGTGGCTGCTTAGACAAATGTGGAGGGAGCAATGTTCAAACTGAGAAGTTTAGCACTATATACTGCCACATTTCAGTAATAATACACTTGTATTTCAGGATGTATTTGTTTAGTATTAGTTTTTAATTATATTAAGGGTGGCCTTTTTATAAAGCATGTTCAAAAGACTCTTCACCATATTTTTACATTTGAGTTCTACCTATTTTCATAGAAATTAAAATATTTTGTATGTCATAAAAGACAAAATTACTTTACCCTCATTTTGATAATTGACTTTATTATTTAGTGTATGATACCAGGTAGAATATTTAACATCTTATGAAGTTATAATTATTGTAAAATGTATCTTTAGGAAATGAAAACTATTATTATCCAAGAATAATAAATTCTTTGTTGATCAAACAAAATCATTGTATTTTTACACAGAAACTAAAGAATAATCTCTAATACTGGTTTAAGCTTTAAATTTAAGTATAATCTTCTGGGGTATGCTGAACACAACCTACTTGTGTTCCCACTGAATCACTCTGAATAAGACCAAGAATGATGTCAACAATTGTTATAAACAATTGTTATAAACAAGACCTTACTACTGAAGATAATTCTGTGACTACCTTTATTTCAAGAGCCTCCTGAAAATCCAATTTTTTTTTTTCTGGATTTTTTTTTTTACTTTCTCTCAGGACAATAGAGTCCTTTTTATGGCAAATTCCTCCCTTCTGAACCATAAATTACTCAGCTGGGAAAAGCAATTGCTTATCAAAATAATTTATCTATCAAATGTTCACCTCACTGTGTCTACCAGTTCCAAACACTTATTTCATTAACTTCAACAAATCTCAATAAAAATTCTTTATTAATAGGATCACATCTAAGGCTAGATCCTAAAAGTTATATATACATGGTTTCAACACATATCATTTCAGATGCATTATCAGGCAATGGGAAAGGAAATTAAAATTCAAAACTACATGAGATATCAATGTGAAACCTCCCTTATTACTTCAGGTAACTTTTTTGTTTGGTTGGTTGGTTGGATTTTTGTTTTGTTTTGTTTTGTTATTTTCAAGACAAGGTTTCTCTGTATAGCCCTGGCTGTCCTGGAACTCACTCTGTAGACCAGGCTGGAGTCGAACTCAGAAACCTGCCTGTCTCTACCTCCCAAGTGCTGGGATTAAAGGAATGCGCCACCACTGCCCGGCTTAGGTAGCAGTTTTTAAAGTCCTTTCAATTGAGTGACAGATTATAAGAAGGTTAGCTGGTGGCATTTTGGAAAGTTGGCATTCTATACTACTTTTGCCCTCAACTAGTGACTGTGCTGGTTGAGGTCCCTTACTTAGTAGTCACCCAGACCTTATTCCATGAAAGGTTACTGAGTAAACCAACTGAGAGCTACTTGTTAAAATCCCTATGAATCTTAATCATTGTACATGGTAATATTAGGTGATGTACAAACTGATGCTGCAGAGTAAAAATATCCTTGTCTTTTTTTCCTCACACTTCCTTTGTTGTAATGAGGATGAGACAATGCAGCCAGCAAAATACATGTATTTTGATATTGACCCTGAGTCATCATAGACATCCATAACAGTGAGCAACAAGGAAGCCATAACAGAATCTCTTCAAGATTCACAAGCTGGAGATTTCTTACAACCATGCGGTGTGTCACAGTCAGAATGAAGTTTATTGAACTTAACATTTCATGAAAGATATGCATTTCTATTTGGGCAACAGCTAGATTGTCAACTTGGCTGATTGAAACCCCAATGAATTCAGAAGTGCATGTATCCAAAGCAATTCTTCAGAGTGTGCTAACATTTTCTTAACTTTTAGAAACATAATATTTAGTGAATTATTATAATCTCAATTCTAAAATAATTTTAATTATAAATACAATTAATTCATTTTATATAATCATTCTACTTTCCATGTTCATTGATATTTTTATTTTTTGTTAAAGTTTTATTAGTTCTTTGAAGTTATGTACTGGGTGTGTTGATCCTATTCAATCCTCTACCTCTGAACTCTTCTAAGATCTAATTCCCTTCCCTACACATCTAACTTTGTGTTGTCAAAAATGTATCCTTTTTTCCCTCTGTACGTGCTCTTCTTTCTAACTATTTCTCACACTTTCAAGAGGAAAAGTTATTTATCACTAAGTTTAGTATTATGTGTGTGTATGTGTGTATAAACTTTTTGAAATATTCGTTCATTTGTTTAGGTAATAATCCCAATGAAAATATTTAAAAAAGTCATAGTATTTATCAAAATATAAATTATAATTGAATAAATAGCTTGTAAATAAATGAAGGCATTCTGTCTTCTTTTTAAACAGAAAAGCCACCAAATTACCTAGTAAATTCCCCTTTTGTAGATGCTACATTTCAACATATATAGATAGATAGATAGAGAGAGAGAGAGTCATTTTTATAAGTCCCAAAATTTAAACATTTTATATGTATTAGGTTTTTAACATATACTATTTTATTTCATAAAATCTGTCTGAGTAAGAATATATCATCCTATTTTTATCTTTCTTCCAATAAAATGTAATTTACCTGATAATTATGTTAACATTCCAATTCTTACTGTTAGCCTTCTTTGCAAGACTATGTGTAAAAAAAAAAAAAACATAAATTAAAGTCAGTACAGGATTTTATAAAGCTGCAGTGTCATATACTAGGAAGTAAGAAATTCTTAGTAGATACTGTTCCATAGAAGATGATAAAGACATTTCAGAATCTAAAATTATAAAGAAAATTGAAAATCTCAATTAGCATCATATTTTATATCACATACTAAATTTGATTTAATGTGATTGCCTTTTAAATTTAAATGATCACCAAACATCTTGAACTCTGGGGGAGAGGGGGAGAGAAACTGAGCCTTGAGCAGAATTGGAAGACAGGATAAATGTGGAGTGCTTGCAGACAATGAACTGAGAAATGGTAAAGCTGTGCTGAAAAGAAACATGAATCCTACAATGCCTAGGAATTGTACCACAGAGACACACATCTCAATTTCTCAGATTTTTACTCCAGCAAAGTTTTGCAACTGGTCTCAGGATGAGACGTTTTGCTTTAAAGAATTGGAAAACTGCCAATACAAATTGTTTTTCTCTTAAGGTCATATATCAAAGTTCTAGAATACTCCAATGTGAAATAAATTCCTTGGCAGGAAAACAACTTTTTGGTTTTCATTGACAAGTAGTTACCAGGATATTCTATGATATTGACATATATATAATATATATATATATATTATATATATATATAATGAATGTATATATATATATGTTATATATTCATTATATCTAATTGACCTAAAATTAACACAGATTTATTTTCTGTGACATAAATATTTAAAGTCCAGCCTTTGGTAAGCATCATTTGAATTTCTATTTCTATGAGTTTCATGTAATCTGTTTTTCTGTGTCTTATTTTACTAACATTTTATCTTGCACGTTGATCTATGTTTTCATAAATAACTGCATTTCATTATATCAATGACTGAACTATTCTCTGAGGTTTCATAGTTATGTTTAAAGCATGTATACATGTGTTTGTTTTAGTCAATGAAACTGATGTCCACACTTTCACATCTTGGCTATGGTGAACATTGAGAACAGATATCTCCTCAATTTTCTGAATTTGTTTGAGGATTTTATTTCCAGTAGTAGGATCATGTGATATTTTTATTATTGGATTATTTTCAGAGAATTATTCATCTTCTGCCCATTATAGATATTTTACTTATTTTCTATCCTGTTTTAACCGTGTCTTCACTAATATAAACACTAATCATCTATATGAAAATAGGAAATTTACTTGTAATAATATTATCTTCCTTGATGATTTGTGAGGTTAAATATTTTTTATAAATCTAGGGTCCATTTCTATGTCTTCTTTTGAGAAATATTTTTTCTCTTCCTTGGATCATTTCTTTATTGTATTGTATATTTATTTGTTTTATTCAAATTGCTTATGTGTATTAGTACTTATTATTTATCAGATCTATGATTTGATATTATCCAATTAGATATGTTATTTTTTCAGCTTGCTAATCACTTGATATTTAGATGATTTTTAATGTGATATAATCTTATTTGTATATTTTTACTTTTATCTTGGTGTGGTTTGTGTAATTTTCCCCAAAACATGTGGCAAATCAGTGTCACAGATTTCCATTCTATTCCTACTACTTGTACAGATTATTTTGTTTTGTTTGTGCTCTCCCTAACTCTGTGTATGTGTGTGAAATGTGTATATATATATATATATATACACACATACATACACACACACACATACACACATATTTCACACACGTATTCCCTGCAGACTCTAATGTAGAGGAATTTTAACCCAACAACATGGCTGCTCTGGTCACATCCAAAGTCCTGCCAGGACTGTGTGATCTGGCTGGAATTCAGACACGCCCCCTTAGTATTCACTTTTCATCCCTCTGACAAGAATTTGTTTTTTAATCTTTTTCCCCCCTCAGGGATTCCAAGCTTTTGGGCTAATACCCACTTATCAGTGAGTGCATACCATGTGTGTTCTTTTGTGATTGGGTTACCTCACTAATGATGATATTTTCTAGTTCCATCCATTTGCCTAAGAATTTCATGAAGTCATTGTTTTTAATAGCTGCGTAGTATTCCGCTGTGTAAATGTACCACATTTTCTATATCCATTCCTCTGTTGAAGGACATCTGGGTTCATTCCAGCTTCTGACTATTATAAATATGGCTGCAATGAACATAGTGGAGTATGTGTCTTTATTACATGTTGGATCATCTTCTGGGTATATGCCCAGGAGTGGAATAGCTGGGTCCTCAGGTAATACAATGTCCAATTTTCTGAGGAACCACCAGACTGATTTCCAGAGTGATTGTACCAGCTTGCAATCCCACCAGCAATGGGATTCTCCACATCCTTGCCAGCATCTGCTGTCACCTGAGTTTTTGATCTTAGCCATTCTGACTGCTGTGAGGTGGAATCTCAGGGTTGTTTTGATTTGCATTTCCCTGATGACTAAGGATGCTGAACATTTCCTTAGGTGTTTCTTGACCATTCGGTATTCCTCAGTTGAGAATTCTCCATTTTTTAATAGAGTGATTTGATTCTCTGGTGTCTAACTTCTTGAGTTCTTTGTAGATATTAGATATTAGCTCTCTATTTGATGTAGGATTGGTAAAGATCTTTTCCTAACCTATTGTTTGACGTTTTGTCCTATTGACAGGGTCCTTTGCCTTACAGAAGCTTTACAATTTTATGAGGTCCCATTTGCCTATTTTTTACCTTAGAACATAAGTGTTCTGTTCAGGAAAATTTCCTCTGTGCAATAATATCAACCAAGCAGACCCCACAGTACTACCAGGGACCAAACCACCAACAAAAGAGCTTACATGCAGGGACCCATGGCTCTAGCTGAACATTCAGCAGAAGTTGACCTGTTGGGCATCAATGGGAGGAGAGCTCCACCCCCAGTCCTCAGTAACTCAATAAAGACCTCAGTGCAGGGGAATGCCAGGGTGGGGAGGTGGGAGTGGGTGAGTGGGTGGGTGGGGGAACATTCACACAGAAGCAGGAAGAGGGGGATTGGAAAGGGGGCCTCCGGGAGGAGGGGGAACCGGGAAAAGGGACAACACTCGAAATGCAAACAAAGAAAACATCCAACAACAGCAACAAATATCTCAACAGAAGAGAATAGACTAGAATACTATAAAACTTAAAGAGAATCTCAAAACTAACCGTGATGAAAATCACCTCCAACTCTGTGTTTGTGTGTGTGTGTGTGTGTGTGTGTGTGTGTGTGTGTGTGTGAATTAGGATTCAGGCATCTCTACAAGAATACCTAGGAAACTGTCCTGAGTCCTAAAATTATTTTACATGATACCTTTCACCCACACTTTCAATCCTAAACAATGTCATCTTATTGAGGGGCATCAAAGGACAAAGTGACAAATCAGAGGAAAATTTGACAGAATGAGTCATACATAGCACATGCCCAACTCTCAGGGGAAAAAAAAATTATTTAAGTGCAGAACAAAGAGAGTGGAGCAGTTTCCTCAGCTGGGAGGCAGTGCAGGGCAGTGGAGTTGAGTTCATTCATTCGTGAGTTCATTCAATTCAGTGCAGGTCAGCAGAGGTAGTTGAAGCTAGAGAATAAGAAAGAGTAAGAAGATTAGAACAAGTTGTCAGAGTTAGTTTGAGGCCAAGCAAAGCAATTCAGTGAAAAGCTGACAGAAGACAGTTTGAATCAGTCTCCTTGGAATGGAGTTTTAGCCAGAAGATCTGAGTTGAACCAGCAAGTCAGAGGTCAGCAAGAACTAGAAACGGTGAGCTTACTCAGCAGTAAGCCACTGATACTACAATTACATCAGATGAATAAAAGCACATTTACACTTTAATGCTATAAATTTTTTTTTCTTTAGATTGCTTTGTCTGGCAAGAAGACTGTATAACAGGAATTGTACAAGTGTTTCTCCATTCCCAGCCCAAGCTCTTTCCTCTAGTACTCTCTCCTTCTCCGACAAAACAATAAGTCCAGGACAAAAGCAGTTCCAAGTTTTCTGATCCTAACCTAATGCCTCTTACTCAGCAATGTAGGAACATTAAAGTTTTTGTTTGTTTGTTTTTCCTTTTAAGTTAAGAACATAATACAATCTAAACTCAGCATTTCAGAAAGAGGTTTAGAAATAGTTTCAAATTTGGGTCAGAAACAAAGTATCGATTATTTTAATAATCAAAGTACAAAGGAACAAAATCCATTAGGAAACATCAAGGATCAAAGATTTTTAATGTCAGAATGTTGTGAGAGAGTCAAATAGAAAGATAATGTAAGAGAATTAAATAAACAAAAACAGGTAATGAAGTTTCATTGGTTAAAAATAAGGTTTTGTACAAAGAATTACACTTAAGGGACATACATAGCTTTTCACTAGAAGCTGTATAAATGAATATTGAGACTGACATGAACCCAATTTGGTTCAATGTATATGTTGGACAGTGAAGCAACCCAAAGAAGAAAAGTAGTTAATTTTGCTCCCAGTCCATCATGGATGAAAAGATTTTGTGGCAGGAATGTAACGTGATTTGTTACATGCATTTCCAGTATAGAAGCTGAGAATAATACACCCTGGTGGCAAACTTATTCTTTTCTTTATATTCACTATAGGACCCTGGTCCATCGAATGGTACCACCCCTCATTAGGGCTGATCTTTGTGCTTCAATTGACCTTTCTAAACAGCCCATCACTACCAAGTCCAGAAGTTTGTTTCTATAATGGTGATAAATTCCATATGCTTCAACCATCACAATGCATGAAAAAGAGACTCCTTATTGCCAAAGAGGCTCCTACTATGCCAATGTATATAACTTGAGGAAAGAGTAGAAGTTGTTTATTGTAGATATTTTAACGCACTGTGCATCAAATATTTCTAACTTATTAAAACTATAAATACAATGTTAATGATGGAATAAGAGCCAAAGTTATAAATGACACTAATAAGCAACTCTCACTTCAGGAAATGGTATCTTAGACTATTAGAAAAACTTATAAATAAAACAAGAATAAATTACCCTCCTGTTCCAGCTGTCAGTGCCCACTAGGCTTACTTATGTCAGCAAATCATTTCAAAACTCTCAGTCAGAATTTATTGAATCAAGATTGTATATTAATGAAGAAAAGGCCTACCGATTTTCTTTCACTTTAAATCAATTACACATGAAGTATTGTTTAATATGTATTTCAGCATTATGTACCAAAAGTTCAATGTTTGCAGGCCTCGGGCAAACACTCAATGCCTTCCAAAAGTATTAAGCACACAGTCAAGGAGAAAATTTTCTCTCCATTGGAGCTTACTAAATCAACACCTGTCATATTAAATCCCTCATCTATCTCTACTGTTTACAAAATACACAGATTGATCTTAATGTGTAGAATTATATACATAATAATTCATGACATCAGAATTGTGGTGAATAAAGCACTTAAAACACTAGTTAACAATCATACTTTTGTTATATATTTTGAAATCAAGATTTTTAAATACTGAAATTTTCCATTGGATACATTTTTAGTTAACAAGGAAAAACCTAAGATACCCTTCAAAATATGTCACAGAACCTTAAGAGATATAAAAACATAACATATACAAAAGTTTATTCAGACATAGTACTGCAGCATATTGCCTTCACACTGAAACTATACTCACTAACTGGTGATACATTGTCTGAGATTATCTTTGAATTTATCCTTTGAGATATATCTGAGTTTGCTGCAATTCTTACAAATTCCAAATTCAACTTTGAACAGCTACCACAGAGCAAAGAGTGGGAAATTGAATATGGGATTACCTGTAGTTATTATGAGTAAATTTATGTTTTTCCACATTATGTTGGGCAACTGATATTGCTATCTGAGAACATCTAAGGCTAGACTTGGTATAAAGAAGAGAGGCTATTTTATGTACAGTTATAGAATCTCAGGGTTGTAGTCCTAGCAGTTGTTGGTAGTGAGGTCCTAAGGGCAAATGTCATGATGGCATAAATGGAGCACAAGTGGGAAGAACACAGAAAACAAGAACAGAGAAGAATCAGTCTCAGCTTTCCATTATGTTTTTGTCTGCTAAGAAACCAAGGACCCTTAAAACCTATAGTAATTGCTTCAAGGAGATAACTAGTGTACGCTAGTGGTTCTCACTATTCCTCATCTCTCAAAGGTTTTCTTTGCTCCCAACTCACAATGATGGAAAAAGAAGAAACTTAAGTATATATATAGATAGATAGATAGATAGATAGATAGATAGATAGATAGATAGATAGATATGATATATAGATATATCTCCAAACTATAGCAATTATTTCTTTAAACATTAAAAAATTTTAATATTCAACACTATTTAAAAACAGGTAGACTGGAATCCCTGTGATATTATTAGATTATGCTTTTGTAATTTTTAATCTTTGAGGTTTTACTTTTATTTTATAAAGCAAATTTTATTCTTTCCTCCCTCCCATGTCCATCTATTCCTCTCACTCTCCATACCCATTCAACTTTAATTTATTTGTCAGAAAACAAACAAAAACAGATAAGATTGGGCACCTTCAGGCCATAGAATACTCAAAAGGGGGCTATTCCTGAACAACTGGAGCAAGGGCTATCTGAAAAGTTGTTACTTGTATATGGGATATGTTCTACTAGCTGGTTTGCCTTGTCTGGCCTCAGTGGGAGAGGAAGCACCCAGCCTACCCAGCCTACCAGAGACTTGATGTGTCAGGGTGGGGTGAACCAGTTTAATTAGTGATAGGAATCATATAAATTGTTCAGGATAGTATCTTTTGCCCAATCAATTAATTTTTGTTGCTAAATCACATTTATGAAACACTTATGTCAAAAACCACTACCTAAGCAGAGGACCAAAGTTATTTTGCCACTTAAAACTAACCATCATAGGGGGTAAAATCAGATGATGTACTGAATTCTAGCCTCAGTAAAAGATGTATTTTATGGAACAAGTCTATCTAAGCACTAATTAAGACATTGCCAAGCTAAATATAGTGTAAGGTCAAAGGGCAAGCTGCCTGTCAAGAGGCAGTTTTCACAGAAAATCCAGAAATAAATTAAAAAGTGAATAGAAGGAAACTGCTTACTATGCAGACTCAACAAGAAAGCTAGCAAGGCTTTGTGAATTAGAGATAAGGTAGATCTCAAAAGAGACTGTTATCACAGGGGCATTTCATAATCAAAAATGCACAATTTCATCAGAAAATATCAATGTTCAAATATCTATGTCATTAGGTATAGAGTTATTTGGGTATATGCTCAGGAGTGGTGGAATTTAAGTGTATTGTAATTTTTCTTTTAGTTTTCTGAGACACCTAGAGACTGATTTCCAAGATGGCTGCACTAGCTTGCATTCCTACTAATGATATAAGTACTGCCCTTTCCACACTTCCATGAAAGCTTGCTATCATCTGTTTTCCTGAAGATGGACACTCTAACTAGGGTGAAATGGAATACTAAAGTAATGTTAGTCTGTATTTCCCAGTTATCCACTGATGTTGAACACTTGTAAAAATGATCCCTAGCCACTTCTATTTTTTCCTTTGATGACTCTTAAGTTCTATTCTGTAGTTGGGTTTAATTGGGCTCTCAGTTCAACAGAGCTGTTGTCTTGGTGTTTAGTTTGTTGACTTCTTTATATATCCTCAACACCAATTCTCTGTAAGATCTATTGCTGACACAGACTCTTCTTCAGTTCTGCAGGCTGTATTTTCATGAGACTGAGTTTCCTTTGCTTTACAGATACTTAAATTTCTCTAGATTCTATTTGTTAGGTTTTTTTTAATCTTATTTATGATGAAATGAAAATCCTGTATGGAACTATTAACTATGGATATATATAGAAGTGTACCAGTTTATTATTTTGAGGTCTTTCAAGTATTTGGAGTTGAGTTTTCTGCAGGGTGAGAGATAAAGTTCTAGCTTTATTCATCCTCACAGTAATCCCCAGATCTCCCAACACCATTGTCGATGCTACTGACTGTAATTTATAATGTTAAAGATCTTTAATATCTTTGTCAAAAGCATGTATCTATAGTTGTATGGACTTATATTTGATCTATTCCATTTAATAAGTCTGTTTTCCACAGTGTTACACTGGTTTTATCATTATGACGCTGTAGAATGACTAGAAACAGATGTATTTAACATTTCTACTACATCCGTTTCCTCTACTCATTCCAAGATTGTGTTGGCAATATTTGCTCTTTTCTTATTCTATACAAATTTTGAGATTTTTTTCTATTGACAAATGTCCCTGGAATTTTTATTGGAATTTCATTGGATCATTACACTGTATTTAGTCAAGTGGTCATTTTCACAATATTGATTCTTAGAGTCTGTGGGCATGGAAGTTCTTTCCATCCCCTAGTATCTTCCTCAGTCTTCCTCCAGTGTTTAAAGTTTACATTTTAGAGATATTTCATTTGCTTTGTTTGGCTTATTTCTTCTTTTTTTTAATGATCATTTTATTTGTTTACATTTCAAATGATATAGCCCTTCCCAGTTTCCCCTCTGCAACCCCCCCATCCCATTCCCCCTCCCCTTTGCCTCTATGATTGTGCTCCTCCACCCACTTACCCATTCTCACCTCACCACTCTAGCATCCCCCTATGCTGGGGCATGGAACCTCCACAGGACCAAAAGCCTCCCTTCACATTGATGCCAGATAAGGCCATCCTCTGCTACATATGTACCTGAAGCCATGGATCCCTCCATGTATACTGTTTGGTTGATGGTTTAGTCTCTGGAAGCTCTGGGGTGTCTGATTAGATGATATTGTTCTTTTTATGGGGTTGCAATTTCCTTCAGCTCCTTCAGTCCTTCCCTTAGCTCTTCTGTTGGAGTCCTAAGGCTCAGTCTGATGGATGGCTGTGAGTATCTGCATCTGTATTGGTCAGATGATGACAGAGCCTCTCACGGGACAGCCATGCCAGGCTCTGTCAACAAATGCTTCTTGGTATCAGCAATAGTGTCAAGGTTTGGTGTCTGCATATGGGATGGGTCCCTAAGTTGGGCGATCTCTGGGTAGCCTTTCCTTCAGTCTCTGCTCTATTTTTTTTTTTTTTGTCCCTACAATTCCTTTAGTCAGGAACCATTCTAGATTAAAATTTTGAGATGAGTGGGTGGTCCCATCCCTCAACTGGGGGCTGCACCTATCTACTGGAGGTGGTCTCTACAGGTTCTATCATCCCTTTGTTGGGTATTTCAGCTAATGTCATCCCCATTGGGTCCTGGGAGCCTCTTACTTCCCTGGTATCTGAGATTTCCCCAACCCCCCACTGCAATATATTTGTATTCCATTCCTGACTCTAAAGTACCTCTCTCCTGTCCCTTTCCATACCTGATCCTGCACACTCCTCTTTCCCTCCCTCTCCTCATCTTGTGATTATTTTGTTCCCCCTTCTATGCAGAATTGAAGTATCCACACTTTGTTCTTCCTTCTTCTTAAGCTTCATATGGTTTGTGGGTTGTATCATGGGCTAATATCCCCTTATCAGTGAGTGCATCCCCTATGTGTTCCTTTGTGTCTGGATGATATTTTCTAGTTCTATCCATTGACCTGTGAATTTCATGAAGTCATTGTTTTTAATAGCTAAGTAGTACTCCATGGTGTAAATGTACCACATGATATTTTCATTTGGGACCTTTTGAGAGTAGGGTTGATTCATTTACATTGTGTTTCTCACTGATGTATAAGGAGGATACTGATGTGTGGATATAGATTTTGAATCCTGCTTCTTTGCTGAGAGTATTTATTAGCTCTAAGTGTTTTTGTTTGAAGTCATTAGGGTCTATGATAGATGAAATCACATCATATAAACAGAGAGAGATTTTGGATTTTTTCCTGATAATATCCTCTTACATTTATTTATTTATTTATTTATTTATTTATTTATTTATTTACTTTATCAAGGCAGAAATCAAACACTGTATTAAAAAGAAAAGAAGAAAGTGAACAACCTTGTCTTGTTCCTGATCTTAGTGGGAATGCATTTAACTTTGATCTGTTAGCATGATGGTCACTATAAGTATTTTATTCTTCATCTACTACCCACCTTTTGGAATATGTCCAAACTACTGTGTACACCTTGGCAGGCATATTTGTACATATATGTTCATAGCTGTCCTACTACAATAGCTAAGGAAAAGAAGCTGTTTAGATGTTTATCAATGAATGCAAGTATAATGAAAATATTGTAGATACATTCAGTGGAATTTTATTCAGCTGCAAAAATATCAAAGCTATGAAAATTATGAAGGCATTGATGGATTAGGAAAAACTATGAATGTCAATGAATGTCATCATACATCAACTAGACTTAAGATATATCTACAGAATAGGCTTTCCAGGCACCAGATAATATGCACTTTACTCAGAGGCCCATGGAGGAGTTCATGGACATGAAAAAATTTGAGTATGATGTAAATGCTTGACTGCAGTTATTGCTGTATGAACTTATTCATATACTTCCAAAATTATGTAGTTAAAATGGATGATGCTATTCCTATTGACAAAAGAATTTGAACTAAATGTTATCTTAGAGTTGGAAAAGCATATAAAGATAATGAGAATACAGATATTTTATTATAAAAATAGACAATGGGGAAGACAATGGCAGAAGCATTCTGTTAACGCTTGAGAACCTCATAAGACATTTTAGATTGTGGTTTGTTTTCAAGGAAAGATGTTTCCTTTCAAATCTTTAGATGTCATTTGAATTTTAAAGCGTGCACATGTATGGCTTTAAAAACTAAGTGCTGCTATGTCATTTAAGTTATGAAAGCTGTTTTATATTTCATTCTGCATCTTCTTGTATTTTAAACCCATAAGGATTATTGAAGTATAAATGAAAATCAATTTCTGAAAATTTTCATCCAGCAAGCCAGTATTTGTTTCTCATTCAATAGTCAAGTCAAAAATCTTATGGTAGAAGAGTTAAGGCTAACTTACGAGAGACCAGTAGAGATTTCAAATCAGTCCAAAATAAATATAACATATTTGAAAGAAATTGAAATCACTGCAGAATGTTATATTCAGGTAAAACTTAGTTTTCAAGATCTTATACGATATAATGAAAGGGCAGCTACCCTGGCATTTGACAGGGATGATGTCATGCTGCCTACTCTGCATCACTATAAAATGCCAACTTCTTCTCCACTGCTTACTACCCATTTCTCTTCACTGTTGGTAATGCATCTATGATCAAATTTTGCTGGCATTTATTGCTACTTAGAGTCTTCAGATACTCACCTAATGGAGTTAGTTTATGAAAAGATCACTTCTACAAGTTTTGAAACTAAAGAAAGGGTACCCAACTGATGAAGAGGAAGTAGGTTGTGGGTCAACCACTCTTATGTACCTGAACATAACAACAGATATGTGAAGGCCTACTGAGTGGCAAGAATTCTATTCACTTAAAATATGAATTATATTTCTTAATATTAGGAGTCTACAATTTCAGAAATTCCAAGATAGAAATAGAACTAATGGGATTGGTCTCATTTTCTGTCAGAAGGATCAAATAAGCGAGAGTGGAGTGAATGTTCCCATTTTATGCAGTCAAGACTGCACAGATATGTGTTTGTGTGTATACATGGTGTTCAGAAGTCAATATCAAGTGGCATTCCTCAGGAAACAGCTACTTTTTTATGAGACAGTGTCTCTCACTAGGGCATTAGGCTCTTTGGGTTGGATATTCTGGCTATGCAGCAAACCCTCTGAATCCACTTGACTCCATCATCCTGGGGTTAGGATTACAAGGGTGGCATCATGCCTAGCTTTTATATGTGTGTTCTGAATATTAAACCAGTATACTTCACTGACCAAGGAATTCCTCTAGTCTAGAACTACTTCTTTCTGTTCTTAGAAAAGAGATACTGTTCAACACAGACAACATACATAATTTACATAATGTGCACTAAAACACATATCTTTCATTCTCAAAAACACAGAAATACTATCACCAAAGTCATTGAAAAAGGCATATATGTGATTTCTTTGAAGACATGAGGGCTTGAGTTCAAATCCCTAGCATACATACATGTTGAAATCTGAGCATAGATGCATATGTCTGTAATCCTGATATCAACGGTTAAAGACAGATGGATTCCAAAAGCTATCTGGCTAGATGGCCTAGCCCCAAATTCAATATTCCAAAATTAAATGAAATAAACAGAAAGTAGTTTACAGAAAGTACTATTTCAAGGCAATAAAGAACAGAATAATCAAGAAAGAACATTGATATCTTGCTCCAGTGTCTGATGCATTCACCTCGGTGCATGCACATACAAACACTTATGTACATGCATTACCCACAAATACCACATGTACACACACATGCACACATGTAGACACACTCATGTATGTACACACACACACACACACACACACACACACTTACTCAGTTGAATAGCAGAAGAAAAACTCCATGAACAATGTAAAAGGTCTGGTTTCAGGAAAACCCACTATTTCCCCTATGGCTATTCCTATCATTTTATTCTTCGCCTTAAAGATGGTTTTTCTAGAAGTGCACAGAACTCATTTCCTTAGTGGGATGCTGCAGATAGTTTGCATAAAACCCTTTCCCTCATGGGACAGAACAGAAGTGCATGGAGAGGGAACATTGATTTTATTTTCCACATAGTACAAACCATGCAGAATGAAAACCTCTGCCTCCCAGAGGACTCACCATACCCGCTCTATTTAAAGAGGAATGAATAAACAGAGTTGAGCAGAAACGATGAAAGTTCTGTCAGTAAATGCTGCTTTGAAAGACTGTTGTTGATGATTACATAATTATCATTTTGATGCCCTTTTCTATTTTGAATCTAACATTAAAAAAAAAAAATACTTATAAATTGACAATCATTTTGCCCAGATGCAGATTCAAGCAATACAATGCACTGAAATTGTATTTGGAAAATCATTTTTGCTGTGTAACTAATTTATTTTATTTTCAATGAAGCTGATATACACAGAATAGCTTCTATTTTCCTAGGCATGGATAAGAGATACGGCTCTAAGCATTAAGTCTGACAAAGTGAGAGAGGTTAGAATAGCAGCAGTGAACTCTGTCTCTTCACTTTGTCATGCACTGCACATTGAACTAAACTAATCATAAAAGCACAGAGTGTTAGACACAAAATGGATACGTTTTTAACAGTACTCCGGGCAGAATATTCATTTTCCCCTGATCTCCCAAAGCTTAAAATATTTATTAAATAAAAGTAATAGCATCTTCACAAGTAGAAACTAACCTGTATAGAAGAATGGAGGTCTTCACAGATGATATTCAAACATGCCCAGCCTCTTTGTTTACAGTACCTGAAATTGATGCATCAATGGGATGTCTCTGGTTTTGTTTAGAAGACACTTGGATTAAAAGGTTATATCATTGACAGATGCTAAACTGTTATGAGAAAAGAAATGTTACTTTATGATTCCCGGATAACATGCTATATTTGGATTTGTAAGTGGGATTTTTGTTGTCATGCTGTGAATAGTACTTCTCCAGTAACCACAAGTGTTGACATGGAATGCGAGGGGAGAGGCAGAGATGAAAAATAAAATTTAATGTGAATTTGAAAGAATAAAGAAACTCCCTCAGATGTCATAGCCAGTCGGTATAACAAATTCTTCTTTTATAAAATATTGTATTTATTTTATGTGTATCTGTGCTTGCTTACATGTATATATGTGTGCCACATGCATGCCCAGTGCTTCCAGGAATCAGGAGAAAAGGTTAGATACACTGAAACTGGAGTTAATGAGCATTGTGTGCTTCCAAGTGGATGCTGGGAAATGAACCTGGAGCTGCTTCAAGAACAGCAAGTGTTCTAAGCCATTGGGACATCTCTCCAAATCCTACAAATTCTTTGTAATCAAATATGCACTACGACTCATGTGTCCTCTCTTCCAAAGTTCAGGAATTGAAAAGCACTGCTTAAGTAAACTCCCATTGAATGTCTCTTAAATCTAATGGCTATCAAATGTTTCTTCATTTCCTGGAAACAGGTGGGGAGAAAGAGGCCTTCAGAGAGGGATGGGAGAACACATGTGATTTCAATGTAAAGAGGATGCAAAGGATGGAAATGTACAAATGAGAATGGGTTGAGGAGATAAGAAACATGAGATTAGAATGATTACTCAAAATTAATTTTAAATCTGTAGGCACCTTACATGAGTAGATAATAAGGCCTGGAGGAAACCATATACTAGTAAACAAAATTCTCTGTACCTAATGTCCAGATGTGAAATATATTCCAAACCTTGTGGGTAAGTAAGGCCCTAGGACTCCTCAAATGCTGGATAAATTGTCATTGCTATTGGTTGCCCATAAGAATGAATTATGAGAGCCCTACTGCTAAAGGTGCTACACATTTGGTTGCAGAACTTAGAGAAATTGAACCCAGAATATGTAGCAGAACTTTAATCCATCAACATGGCTGCTCTGATTACATCCAAAGACCTTCTAGAACTGTGTGATCTTGCTGGAATGGGCTTTTAGTATACACGTTTAATCCCTTGATCTTGAATCCTATAGTCCACACCTTTAACCCCAAAGAATGATGTCTAATTGAGGAACAGACAAAGAGATGAGTCAGAGAACGATTTGACAGAATGAGTCAGAGATAAGATACGCCCAACTCTCAGAAGAAACTCTATGTAAGAGCAGCACGGGGAGGAAGAATTAAGTTCATTCAGTTCAGTTGAGTGGAGCTGAGTTTGATGCAGTCAGTGGTGAGTCAGTGCAGTGAGACCAGAACAGTGGAGGTGAGTCCTTTTGTGAGTTCTTACAGTTAGAGCAGTGCAGGCCAGCAGAGAAAGGTGAAGCCAGAGAATAAGAAGGAGTCAGAATATCAAAAGAAGTTAGCAGAGTTAGAGGCCAAGCTAAGCAATTCAGTGAGAAGCTGAGAGAAGTCCAGTTGAATCTGTCAGCTTGGAAAAGAGTGTTGACCCAGAACAGCAGAGTTCAAAAAGAACAAGAAAGTATTTATTTATTCAGCAATAAGCCTCCAAGATGGCAATCACATCGGGCAAATAAAAGTTACATGTACAAAAGTTTCTTCCTTATTCGCTAGATATCACAGTGCTAAGAGGTGCTATGAAGGCTACTAGTGGAGAAAAGTCATCACCAATACTATCCAGCTTCAGATACCATCAGATACAATAATAACCCATTGGCAATATATGCCTGGTGCTGTAATAGTAGGGTGGATCTTATCAAGTAAACAACTTTCTGATTACATTTGAAACTCACACCACAGGAAGGAACACATTCCTAGTAAAGGTAACCCCAATCCTGTGGCTGAGGAGATTATAATGCCAGGGGGAGAGAATAAACTATTACTGCTGTTCTGAAAATGAATATGTTGTCAAAGTGTCTCTAAATATTTATGTTTATGCCCATTGATAAGTGCTTCTTTGTTCTTTCTCAGACAAGCTTCCTTTTGTGGTGGATAGGCATGGATGGAGATAATCATGACAGGTCAAAGTGATGAGAAGAAGTGACTGTTAAATGATCCTCCATAAATGGTTTACCTATATCACACACTTCAATGCTCAGAAAGAGAGGGAAGAAAAAATATCAGCATCAAGATGAAGGAAGTGCTATTCTACTGTGTCTTCTGGACATGACACAGCTTTAGAGCTCATGCCCATCCTGTACCCACGGTTGCCAGCACACGGCCTGCACAAAATTGAGCATTAACATCTTATCAGGCATTTGGAGAGAGCTTTGCAAGACCACCTATCCCTGAGGGATTATGGGTAGTTCATGTTTGTCAGGGAGAGGTGTCATATTCTCCAGTGGGACATGCACTGATGAGTTACTTGCTCAGTAATAAATCTTTACTCATACTCATGGAAGTGATTATAATTAAACTCCCTTAATCATGCACACACACAGTGTGTGCGTGTGCGTGTGTGAAAGAGAGAGACAGAGACAGAGACAGAGAGAGTACGACTGGAGATAAGAAAGATTTTATCATAAAAGCAAGGGAGATGAAAGAGAGTAATAGGATATAATAATTGACCAAAACTCATTATGTACAGATGCAAAATTGCCAAATAATTAATAAAACCATTACAAAAATCACAGCACTGATAATTACAGCACAAATTCCTTGAGACAGGTCCAGGTATTTGTATGAAAATTTGCACTCAAAAACATTCCAGATGATGTTGATGCAGTTGGTTGGCTTGCTTGTGTCATCCTTCAGTATTATTTATGCCCAGATAGACAAAATGGATATCTTTTGAATTCTGTATCTACCAACAAGCCAGATATTCACACCGAGCATATAATTATCTTTAGCAAACATGTCTCCTAAAATATAGTTATCAGAAAGAACTAACAATGGAAAGTGTTAGATTTTTGGCTCAGTAAAAGTATCACTCTCCAGGTATTCAGGAAAATAGATGGATATCATTCATAAATAGGAAATGATTTAAAATACTAGTATTATGAAAAATTAATTTATGGCTACCAGTGGACACAATTGCCATTGTGTATCTGTATTTGTTAAATTTTTGGCTTCTAACAACAGTCTCTACTGCACTCTGGTAAGAAGATAAAGTCAAGTGAGGATTGTTAAACAGTCAAGGGTTCTCAGCAGACAAACTAAGTTTTGTTGAAATTTTAAAGTGCGTGCAGTGGTGGCGTACGCCTTTAATCCCAGTACTTGGGAGGCAGAGACAGGCAGATTTCTGAGTTCAAGGCCAGCCTGGTCTACAGAGTGAGTTCCAGTACAGCCAGGGATATATAGAGAAACCCTGTCTCGAAAAATCAAAAAAAAAAAAAAAAAAGGAAAAAGAAAAGAAAAAAGAAATTTTAAAGTGACATTCTCAGATTGTTGTAACAAACCTACAATAGTCAAGATTATAAAGGTGCTAGAATTCCAGCAGAGGTGAATATGATAAATACATTATCATTCCACACAGTAAAGTTCGATATGAAGAAGAATCTATAGCAAAATGGCATGGGAATGTATATATGGGACACTACAGATGAGTAAGACAACACAGATCTTGTGAAGACAGTATGGACCAGCTATCAGAGAGCAGAGACAGTTGCTGGCTTTAAAGACAACACTGCTCTGGGTGTGCCTGATGAGTTACCTGTAGTATGGAGTGCACAGAACAAGCAGCTGTTGGCAAGGTCTTGGATCAAACATTCCTATGTTGCTCAGGGTGTTGTGTAGGCTACATGGGGTATTACAGAAAAGGAAATATTTAGCTGTGTGACTCTCTGGGGAAATGGAGTTGTGCATCAAGAAAACTGTTTCTGCTTGAGAAAGAAAAATTCAGAAATCTTGATAAGCATTGTATACAAATCCTATTTCTGAGAGACAGCAGGAAGGCTGTGATCTCTATGCTAAAGTCACAAGGTCCAATGGGAATAACATTCTGGACCTGTGCCTATGTCCCCTGCTTTCTTTTCAATATATCTTTGTGAGAAAAAACCATTTCCAATCGATCCTGAAATACCGCTTTCTGTCCCTAATACAAATATGGAATATAACTGGAGCATCGTAGAAATAAAATACTTCTATAACTTTTAGATCATATCATTATGGTAATATTTTAAGCCAAATAGCCTACAAACAATCAGGAAAAGCTTAGTGTGAATCAATTTGACATTCACATATTAATATGATGCACATTTTGGAATTTTTGTTGATGGAGCTTCATACTGTCACTCCACTTGATTGCTGCTTATGTCATTAACTCTATCCTCACAGAGTTGTCTATTTTATTTTTCATTTTCATTGTTTTCTACTTTAGAAAGTTAGTCAAATAATCCCATTTTAGTATTGATTTTATTTTGTTCATCTTACCTAAGATGCAAGCCCAGAAAATTAGATCATTTTCTCCTAATATGAGTACCTAAATCATAAATCTTTCTTTTGCTTCAATACTCACATTGTCATAAGTCATATTTTTAATTTTATACCATGTCGAATACTTTGTAATGTCTTAGATTTCTCTTTTAATACATAGCTTGTTTAGAAATGATGTGGGATATTTCCCAATAATTTGGAATTTCAAGTATATTGTTATTAATTTCTAACTCAAAATTCTGTGTTTTGTATACTCCTAGTTCAATTTTGTTATTGTTTTGAGAACTTTGTGGTTAGGAATATGGTATGTCATAACACTGCTTCATGAGCACCTGAATGTCTGTATTGCCCCAGTGAATGTTATAACTGTTAAATCAGCTTAAATTGATTACTATTGTCAATCAATCATCCTGCATACTTTATAGTTTTCCATATACTGGTTTTGTTACCAGTAAAATACTAAAATGATTGGTAGATGTGAATTTGTCAACTTTTCATTAGTTTGGTTTGTCAGTGTTTGCTCTATGTTTAATTTTCCATATGCTTTTAAGCATTGGACAGATTTTGATTAATTTATTCTTTGTCAATGGAAAATGTTATCTTGGTATTGGTTATTTGGTAATGACCCATCTATTAAAGTTAATTTTATCTAATTTGTACTTTTTTTATTTCTTTAATTTCAAATAATTTGTGTCTTTGTAATGCACATGTACTTTTTTGTGGAGGGTTTATAGTGGGTTTTGCTTTGGTAAATAGATAATTAAACCAGAGATATTTAATTCATGTGTATTTATAACTAGAAAATATATAATTTTGATTCATTGTATCTTTGCCATCTGTTTTCAATTTGTTTGAGACACTATTTGATTGGTTGGCTTTCTTTCCCCATTATCATTTTATCTGAGTATGTCTTTGGTTTTATTTTTAATTATCTTTCATTCTATGATCCACTAGGAAAATAAGGATTTTAATAAGGCACAGTCTCAGGTATCATGCTTTGAAAATATTAATCTCCATCATCTCTATGTTAAAATCCTGTGTACATTGGTATTATTGTTTTATATGAAGAATTAGAAAGTAATTAAAAGTAATTGTAAAATTTAAATAAAACGAAGTCTATTGTTTTTGACATGATAGTTAGTGTAAGAGCTGAGCCATACTTCTTTGTCATAAGCTATACTCCTCCTAGACCTTTCTGACTTGTGCTCAAGATCTCTCCATTTAGACAATGTCATAGATGAACCTCCAATCTGCATTCAGCTATGGTAATGGCTTAGTTTGGAGATATCTTATGCTTGTTCTACCTGGCTTTTTTTTTTTTTTGTATTGTCTTGTAAAATACTATCCTTCACTTGAAAAATTCAGTACCCATACAAAGACTCAAAGAGATCCTACACAAAACTGTTGAGTTCGTGAGGTATACAATTTATAACAACAACAACAAAAAAAAATGTACCTCTTATCAAATTCTTAACTCTAATCCCTACGGTATTGATACATTCTTTGTCTTCACCATGTTCAATGTAATTGTTGTAACACCACAAATAGAAGCAGAAATACAGATCAGAAAGCAAAATCAGAATTCTAGTTGATAAAAAGCAAAGCCGTGAAGTGTGGTGACAATGATGGAATGAGAAGTGCAGTCCCGTGTTGATGTGTGAAAGGTGACACAGTCTCCTGATTATGTGTGAGAGGTGGCACAGCCTCATGCTGATGTGTGAGAGATGGCAGAGTCTCATGTTGATATGTGAGAGGTGGCACAGCCTCATGTTGATGTGGGAGAGGTGGCACAGTCTCATGTTGATATGTGAGAGGTG
>JADRCH010000187.1:2450640-2485903 GCA_019843965.1 Rhynchomys soricoides | reverse complement strand
TTGATGTGGGAGAGGTGGCACAGTCTCATGTTGATATGTGAGAGGTGACACAGTCTCATGTTGATGTGTGAGAGATGGCACAGTCTCCTGTTGATGTGTGAGAGGTAGAACTGTCCCGTTTCAAGATGACTTCAAGTTTTAGCCTGATTAGCTGTAAACTCAGGGGGCTGTTCCTTGAGAAGAAGCACTATTGGGGCAGAACATATGGAAGATGGAACACAGCATCTTTGTCATAAGTGTCATGAAGGGAACTGAGTTAACAATGCAGCAGCCCTTTAACAGACAAGAAGAAAGTGACAGGAGAAGTAACTTCTCACAGCAATCATCTAGTAGCACAGAAGAAAATGGAAGTAGAGACTTGTCACATTGGTAAAACTCCCCACCATAAGAAGAAAGAAGTCATTTAAAAGTGTTTCAGGCATTCTTAAGAATATCAAGTGAATGAATGTGATTCTGATTAATGACAGTCCACAAAGACAAAACCATGAAATATCACAACTCACTGAATTACTAAAATGAGAGAATTTTTTATTGATGCAAGGAACCAATTATGTTTATTAACTTTAGAAATAGTTCAACCCAACTAATAAAATGGGAGCTAAGTATTCTCTAATCATTTTCTATATAATATTTGAAAGTAACAAGAATAATCAAGAAACAAAGGAAAAAACATAGATGTGTCTCTGTCACTATCAAAATTAAAAAACTGGTTGAACAAAGATTATCTATTCCCTTACTTCCCTCTATGAGGTTAAGAGTGTTTGCATGATGATGTGGGCCAATATAGATAACATAGAAAGGTTATGACTAGAGAACTATTTGATGTGTTTTCTTTACTTTGATTCTCATTAAAGAAATAAGTAACAAAATTTAACATATTCAGACTAGATTTTCACAGCCAGCTTGTAATTCTACAAGGAAATGAGTTATGGGACCAGCACAGCCTATAAAGCTGCACTTCCATTAGCCGGTTCCTTGGGGTTTTGCTTATTCTCTTCTTTAGTGTTTTAAAAAATGAAGGTGTAGAACCTAAATTATTTTTCTTCAATTACATATATGGTATATATGTTTGTGTGTGTGTGTGTATGTATGTATATATACATATATATTAAATGATATATATGATATATCATATATATATATATATATATACGCAAAATATATGTGTGTATACTTAACTTGACATCAGCAATTGAGTTCATGGAACAATTGTTTCATGTGTGTTATGAGCTTCATAAATGTAAAAGAAGTTGAAAACAAAGAGTGGATTTTTTCAGCATATGTTTAGGGACTGGGAAATCAACACACTTCCTGAAGGAAGTAAAACTTTCAGAAGAACAGGGAATGGGCAAACCCCACACCACTTCCAGTGGCAACCGGAAATTATAGCATTTTGTCTATAAATCATAAGAAATAGTAATTCTACTAAGAGCCACTCTTCACACATCATGCCCACTTAAAATAAATCCAAAAGCCTTGTCCATTCCAAAACTCAATAATATGAAAAGTCACATACACATGCAAAGAAGACAAGATTATAATTCAGATGATCCAGGTTAATAATTTGCTGAAAGGATTTGCTAGATGTCACTCCAAACTTTACTATGTTGAAGTCAGTCACTACTGCAAAGGCATTAGAACGTAGAGTATTTTTTGCTAGGTGATTCAGTCATGAGAAACTGAATCCTTCTTGGGTCAGATTAGAGCCTGATAAGAAGGCACCTAAGGAGCCCTCTCATTTCCTATGCTGGTGGGATAGAGCAAGACAGTGGCATTTGGAGAAACTTGGGCTACATCAGATACTACATCTGCCAAAACCTTAATCTTCCCCTGCTAAAGAATTAAGAAACATGGATTTTTTAATTTTATGAGGACTACTATATAATAATTTGTCCTAGTTGTATGAACTAATTAATAAACAAGTTTATTTACATAATGATTTCAGTTGTACGTTGTTTTGGCAGATTTTTAAAACAATGAGAATCTGTCTGAAGTAAATGACTAGGGCAATAATAATGTAATTTTTTTAAAAATAAAAGAGGTACAAAGCTTCCCATAGCTTTCACCTGTTCTCTATTTATATGGGTGTTTTAGTCTTATAATAAATAGGACAGCAAATTTCCATTCCCATCTTCAAAACAGTTATTTGAGTCCTTCCATAAAAATCTCCTAAAACTTGGACTAGAAAGATAGCTCAGTGGTACAGAGCACTTTTTGTTCTTCTAGAGGAACTGAGTTCAACTTTTAGTACTCAAAGGTTAGGTCCCAGTTGTCTGTGGACACAAGTTCTAAGATACCTATTGCCCTCTTCTAGCCTTTAAGGGCACTAGGCACCCCCATGCAAAGATATACATGCATGTAAAACACCCATGCACCCAAAATAAGTAAATATATTTTCCATTTTATTAATTAAATGTTTTTTAAATTCTCTAAAATACTAAAGATCCTTTCTGTGCTATCCTGGTACACTCTTGTAAGCCCAGCACCTGGAGACAGAGGCAGGACTACAAGGGAAAGGTAAGGGCTGGCTTTATGGTGAGATTCTATGCCAACCTAACTCTCCTAAGAAAGGTGTTATCCAGGTAGTCATAGATGAAAAACTAAAGCCCATTTGTTACTGTTTTCTTCACTTGAAACATTAAGTTAATTTTTGTTTATTCATTTTTGGTTTTGTTTCTTAACTATTACAGAAAAAGCAATACAGGTATTTTGGTTTTCTGCCCTAACAAACATATCTGTCTAGAGTTAAATATCAAGATACATTTCTACATGAATATTTTCATCAGAATTTAATGAAGTCATGCTTTAATTAGTAATATACAAAATTAGACCTGTGATAACATCTGAAGTAACATCTACACTTTCTCCAAATCTGTGGTATATACATTTATATTCATGTGCTATCTATGAGTCTATGTTATTAAAAATATCGACATAGTAACACACTAATAAAATGAACATTTTGAAATGTCATAACATTATAATTTCTTCTCAGAATTTTAAATGTTTTCTGGAAGACTCTATTTTCTTAATTATTTAAAACTTCTATACATAAAACCTTGCTTACATGTGACTTTGCACTGCCACCCCACTAACTGAAGAAGGTATGTTGTAGAGCAATCCCAGGTCTTGACTGTTTTGAGATCCAATACAAGCTTGCAATGATTTGAATGGCAATGACCCCCATATGATCACATTTGAATACTTAATCCCTAATTGGTGGAACTGTTTGGGGAGGGTTAGGAATCATGGCCCTACTGGAGGAGTTGTCTAGAGAGAATTTCTTGTGTATTACATGGATGCATCACTTGTCAATTAAAAAATATATATGATCTATAGGAAAGGGTAGAATAGAAGATGGAAGATTCAGAGGCAGAAAGAACTCTGGGATAGAGTTAGGCACTGAAGATTCACTGGGGAGATGTGAGAAAACAGATGAATGATACCTGAGCAGAGGTAACTAGCCATGTGCCATAATGTTAGTTAAAATAAATGGGTTATTTTAGTTATGATCTAGTCAGAGAAGAGTTTAGCTATATGGCCAAGCTATTTATAAACATATTTTGAGTCCGAGTCTTATTTCTGGGAGCACTGGGGTGGGAGGAAGAACCACGATCTAAGTTCTACAGAGTTGTGTCATTGGGGATGGACTTCAAACTTAAAAAGAATAGTGGCATCTTAGTGTGCTCTGCAGCTCCTCATGGACGGCAAACAGGAGGTTTTCTTCCTGACCCAGTGCCATACCTACATGCCTGCTGGCATGAACACCACAAAGACAGTGTTCAACTCCTATTCCTCTGAAATGGTAAGACCCACATAATCCATTTCCTCTATAAGTCACCTTGATGATTGTGTTTTATCACAGCATTAGAAAAGTGCCTAAGACACAGTTGTATCAATCAAAAGCTAACAAACTATAAGGGAAAAAAAGCACAAAGAGAAATTCCAACTGGCAAAATGAATATTAAAACCAAAACCTATTTTTCTTCCATTAATGTTTGTGCTGAAGCAAAATGTTTTGCCACTAACCCAACAGTAGGCTTAGGATTAGGCTTAGTAGTATTAAGGTGTGTTTATAAGGAATGTTTCCAGTATGTCTTATATACAAACAAGAATACTTTGTCTCTATTTTTTTTTTCAATTTCCAGAAGCTCCCACAATATATGATACACCAATCAATATATATCCCCCTTTTAAAGGAAAATAAAGGTACAGGAAATGCAGATACTAAAATAAATCTAGCAGCTGGGGAATATGAATATAGGTTCTCAGTATTGCATAACATGTTGATTGAGCCATATTCCCCAGTAACCATGTAAAGAAACAGGCAACTCAGCAAACATCTGTAATGCTGGTACTTGAGAGTAGAGACAGAAGGATCCTTGAAACTTGCTGAATAGTCTAGCCAAATATGTAAGCTCTTGCTTCAGTGAGAGTTCCTGGTTCAAAAATTATAAAGCTGAGCTACTATGGTTAATAACCCCCTTTTATCTTTACCCTCAACATACACCTATAGCTACATATATTCACACACACACACACACACACACATATATATACATGAGTATGTACGACACAGGCACACACTACCCACTTACATAAACAAATGAAAATTTAAAGGTATATGTATGCCAATAATTTTCTTCCTTCATTAATAAAAGAATAACTCATATCTTATTGATGATGATTCATAAATTTATTGTCTCTACTTGTCTAGGTAATAGAATAGTTAATACAAGTGCAAAAGAGTTCCTCCTAAATTAGTCTCAATGCCTGAACAGATATACAGAGTTATTTTCTTAGGAAGACTTTTGATTCAGGAAATATTAAGTCTGTAGTGTTAGAGGGAAAAATATTCTGACACTTGTTAAAGGAGTAAAGAAACTTTTATTCAATACAGTTACAATGGATGTCAAAGCTTTTGCAGTAACTGTGAACTAGCAGAGTCAGAGGCAATGGTTGGAAAATTATTAAAAGGGAACACCAAAGGTAGGTGAATTCTTTCTAAACTGGCTTGACAGTATTTTTGCTGAAACTAGCTCAATGATTTATATATAAAAGGTGTAGAAAGAGAGCACCCACTTAGACATAAAGACATCAAGAGTAACAATATACAGTGATGTGATGGGTATTAACTCTTACTGGACTTACTTAATAGGACTGTTACTAAAACTGAACAATTTGGACCCATCAATTACAGGAAAAGTAAGCAAAACCAACACCAAGAGATAAGCAAGAGCTGAGATCAAAAGAATTAAATAGTTTTAGGTGAAGAAACAAATTTTTGTTAGTAATATGTATTAAAATATGAAAAGGACATACCTAACCCATTAAAATATTCATTTCCATTTAATTTCAGACTGGGAGTGCAATCAAACCCCATGACTTTTGGAAAATAAATTCTTTATAACTTGTTGCACCCATCCTTAAGTCAAGGCATAATTCTCACGGTTCACAATAATTTCCTCTAGAAAGCAGGAGAACATTCCAGCCAGAAAAGAAAGAAGCTTAAATATAAATTCTACACTTGCCCTATAATTCCTAATAACCACACATACAGACATCATCCCCTTATACTCTGCTTGTTAGAATATATTCAGTAAACCACTCTTACCTTCAAATGTAGAGTCTGAGTGTGTAGCCACTGCAAAATGATAAGGAATTATACTAACAAAGAAGACATGATGACTAGCTATGTAGTCAAAATTTGTATCTGCATAAATCATGAATATTTACATAATAAATGTCTCACAAAATAGAACAAAATATTGTCACTTTTTTTTAATAAGTTCAACAGAGCTTTATGTAACAACTTGGTGCTTACTTAACCAAGGATTTGGAATACAGAGTATTGGTATACAGGCAAACAGGTTGACCATTTGAAAAGATAAACTAGCCCTTTTATCAATACAAGCAAAAATGTCGGTTTGCCAGCGTAATTGTAACAAATAATTTAGTAGTGGTCTTTGTAGCCCTGAATATGTTTTTGTAAAAAAGTACAAACTTTAAGCATGAAAAGAGTGTAGAATGTGCTAAAGAGGGGAAAGATCTCATAAATTAACAAAATTCTCTATCATGCTGCCTGTCTAATGATTCAATGATCTGTGCTTTTTATTAAACAACACCAATGATTCAAAACAGCAGACGTTACTCTTCCTCTCATGGTTCTATGTGTCATACACTCAAGCAGGACTGTGTATGCTGGACTCCTCTGTAGTGGTTGGTGCTGTCCAAAGAGGCTCTCCTGAGGTAGGGTTCATCTTGGTGTTAAGTACACATCACCTGGTAGGTTAGGGTCTGGCTGTTCAATTGGGACAGTAAACTTCCCCACTACACAGTTTATTGTATTATTTATGATAATTTAATATTCTGAAATCAATTAAATTACAATGTATATGTTCATATATACTGTACAAAGCTCATATTTACATATTAGTATAATAGTATTAGAGGAGTACATAAATCCTTATGTATAATCAAGGAAAGTATATTGGAAAAAAGCATCATTCCAAATATTAACATTGTTGCTACACAATGGCTGAGCTCATATAAAAGAATGCTTCATGACAATGCCATTAAAAACATCCACACTGAATGAACACAATTCTGAAGTCTCAAAATAACTGTTTTTAATTTTTTATCACAGAAAAACATGAAAGTATAAATGTAGTTATGGTTATTGGGATAATATTAAACACTAAGCAATTTGTCCCCCAAAAAGAAGACAACATTAATAATGAAGGACAAGATGGTCACTAAAGTAACTACAACATATGTATTATGAGGAAAACAGACATTTAATTTATAGAGCAGAAGGATAACATGGGTGAAAATTTTTCTGTGGAGATTTAAAAGCAGAACAGGGGCTGGAAAGATGGCTAAGCAGTTAATTAAAAGCACTGACTATTTTTCCAGAAGATTGGTGGTTGATTCCTAGTGCGTACATAGTGGTGCACAACCATCTATAACTTCAGTTCTATGGGATCTGATAATTTGATTTCAGAGAACTGTATTCAAGCAGTAAACAGATACACAGGAAAACTACTGAGATACATAAAGTAAAAAGTAATTAATAATAAATGCTACAGAATATTAATGAGAAACAGTAATATATATATATATATATATACTAGCTGGTTTTGTGTCAAGTTGACACAAGCTGGAGTTATCACAGAGAAAAGAGTTTCAGTTGAGAAAATGCCTTCATGAGATCCAGCTGTAAGGCATTTTCTCAATTAGTGATCAAGGGTGGAGGGCCCCTTGTGGGTGGTATCATCTGTGGGCTGGTAGTCTTGGGTTCTATAAGAAAGCAGACTGAGCAAGCCAGGAGAAGCAAGCAAGCCAGTAAGGAACATCCCTCCATGGCCTCTGTATCAGCTCCTGCTTCCTGACCTGCTTGAGTTTCAGTCCTGACTTCCTTTGGTGATGAACAGCAGCATGGAAGTTTAAGCTCAATAAACCCTTTCCTCCCCAACTTGCATCTTGGTCATGATGTTTGTGCAGGAATAGAAACCCTGACTAATGCCAGGCAGTGGTGGTGTACGCCTTTAATCCCAGCACTTGGGAAGCAAAGACAGGCAGACTTCTGAGTTCAAGGCCAGCCTGGTCTACAGAGTGAGTTCCAGGACAGCCAGGGCTACACAGAGAACCCCTGTCTCGTAAAAAAAAAAAAAAAACCTAAGACATGTGTGTGTGTGTGTGTGTGTGTGTGTGTGTGTGTGTGTATGTATATAGTGGGGCACTGAGATGGTTCATTGGGTAAAGCTGTTTCTAACCAAGTGTGAACAAACCAGAGTTTGAGGCTCAGGAATCATTTCAGAGAAAGAACAGTTATTTGACCTTTAAATATGTACCATGATGTGTGTGTGTCACATAAAGTAAGCAGGCACATAGAGTAAGTGAGTAAGCAATGAGCAAACCCATTAATTTACTGAGAACATTCAATGGAGCTTAGTTTTCTCACATTTTAAGGGAAAAATCTAAAAAAGACCAAAACAAATTTTACAGGTATTTCTGAGTGTGTGTGTGTGTGTGTGTTTGTGTGTGTGTCATGAAAAATATATTCCTAATTACATGTCTACTACAGAATAGATACATAGTATATTTTTAACTTATTTAAGTGGACAAAAAAGAAAAAACCCCTGAATTCTCATTCATAGGAAAAGCTAAAAATCATTTCTATAGCCCATCAAATTCTGTATTTGTGATTTTCAAAAGACACAAACCCTTCATAACTAAAACAGTGTATCATTGAAAGAAAGACAAAATCATTCATAATAACACCTCCCATTCTACCTGCATAGGTGTGTGAAGAAATTTTGACATACCTCCTTTGCAAGAGCCACAAGAAAGCACATCAGAGTACCAATAGAATTTTATCTTGCTGTATGTCATTGTAATTGTTGGATATATTTTTTCCTTAATGAGAATTTATAATCGTGTTCATATCTTTTCTGCTTTTTATTTGGTTTTCAAGCTTATTAAAGAGCTCATATGCTAAGGTCATTGATCATATCAACTTCATTTTCTCTGCATTAAGCTCAAATAGGAATCAAGTACAAGTAACTGAGAATTATTTTCAAGATGATTGATCTGCAAAGATCATGACAAATGCCTCGTAACTTTACACACTCAAACCAATATCTCAAGTCTGCATAATTTAATGTAAGAAAACTTACTGTTATGAATGAGTAAATACATGTACATTCTTAACAAGAGATATCCATACAGTACATATTTTAATAATAATTTATATTTCTCAATCTCTGATAATACAGACATTAATTTAAGTGAGACAGCAAATTTTTCATCAGAGAGCTCAAGTAAGAAAGACTGAAACTCACAGACGTTTTGAGTTGAAATGTTTAACTATAGATGCCTGCAATATGCAAAATGTATCTGTGAAGAGCCGATTCTGTCATTTACGTGCAGATTTGCTTGGGTCCATGGTTAGTGATACTTAGAAAGAGAGAACCAAAAAAGTGTATTTTGTGGTTGAATATTATCCTCAAGGTCTATCATATATTTAGATGGGTAATGTCTTCCTTAGACCCAGAAAATAATGCCAGCTATAAATCTCTTACTCTGATGTCTGTTATCAGTATTTCAAACTGAAAGCCTTTTCAACTAACACTGAGCTTTCTTTTCTCCTCTGAAGGATAGCCGTCTTAAACACACTTGACAGGTCATTGGCAGTGCATGCCTTATTATACTGCCTTTATAGAAGCAATATTTGTCTTTTTCTCCAATAATTTATCTCTCTTGTCAATAGATGCCCATTAAAATGATACTATTTTTTTGGACTTGAAGTTTTCCAAGTAAAATAAAATCAGTTTTATTGACCAACTGAATTCATCCTAAAACTGGCATCTTGACCTGTGTAAATCAAACTGCCATTTATGAACCAAAAGAACATAAAGAAGACATGGAATAATACACACAAAACACTTCAAAATTATCCAGAGTATTTAAGTATCATCCAAAGTATATGTTTCTGTGCTCACACTCTGGATCAGGGAAAAAATAAAGGCATTATTGAGTAATTGTAATATAATAACTAATGGAATAATGTGTCATCAGATAAAACCCTGAACAAGCTCAGTTCTGTGAATATATTTCCTTGAAATATTGATGTAAAATGAATGCCAAGCTCACATGTTTCATTCATTCAAACAGATAATATACCCACATTATTTAGAATAAACTGTAAGTTCAATGCAAATGTCATTTTTAGTATAACTAAGAATTATACTCAGATCACATGCATAAAATGATCCTTCTTAGTTATAAGCACAGTGTTAACTGAAAGACTGCTAATTTGGGCTGTTTAGAAGGAGATCAGTTTTGTCTGGGTTATCTACTTAGTGCCTGTTTTGCATCCATATCTAATGGCACAACAGAACATGCTGTTTAAAATACACTTACTCAGCTCTGCTTCCAAATTCACAGTCAGAGGTCAGTTACAAGGTCATGATGAGAAACTCTCTGTGGATGCCTGCTGGTACTGAAAATTTGCCTTGCATCTGAATAAAAATGAAGTAAGGTTGTTTTCTCTTTCCCATAGAGAAAATATTAAAATCACATTACCCTAAGGAGACAGAAATGAAAAAAAAAAGAAATTGCTCTTTTGTCTTATTATCAGTCATCTTAATTTTAAGTTTTAAGAACAACTCCTTGGAGAAGAGAAAGACATGCTGTATCCAAGACACCTTCGGGGGATATTGAGTAAAAGGTATATTTTTCATGAAATATTTAATGACATGATACATAAATCATCAGGCTAAAGTGTATTGCGAGTTGACTTGGGGGAAGTTACAGAGGTTAAAATTTGCACAAGTAATAAATGAGGAGCGCAGCAGCATTACCTTGAGGGGTGGTGTTGTATTGGGGAAGAGGTTTCCTACAGACCTGATTTATTAGAGCTTTCAAGTCAAATGTACTGAGACTCTTGTTCATAAAGTTCTCCCACTGCTAAACCACGCTGTTTCTATTTGCATGGATGCTGTGTGTGAATATTTGACTGTTGCCCACAGATTTCCAATCAAACCGCAAAGCACAATCAGCTTTCTAACTAATGAGAATTGCAAGAGTCTTGTATTTTGAAACTCGTGGTTTTTGGTTTTTTTTTTTGTTTGTTTGTTTTTTTTTGTTTTTTTCCTCTGCTTACACAACAGCTGCATTTCATATTCCCTCAAATTTGCATCAGGCAGCTGGATTTCAATTCAACAATGAAAGAAAGCACTATATATCTTTGTCATTCAAGTTCAAACTTTTAAAATTATCTTTGACTCTCTTTCCATCTAACCTGATAACATGACCCATTGAACATGACAGTTTTGTCTCTGATACATCTGATCTTGATTATTTCTCATCACTCTCTGCAAAAACAAGAATTTACCCATGACTTTTCACTTGTCTAGACATGGTCTCCTAACTGATTTTCCTAATGTTCATTCTCAAATACCTTCTTGATCATCTCCCTTACCTTCTCCAATGTGTTTAAAGATTCACCGAGTAAGAAAATAGAACTAGTAGGTTTTAACTCAGAGAAGTTAAAACTCAAGGTGCTTTGCATTGTTTCATTCCGACAATTCTATGCCAGAAAACTGTAAGTGCTGAACAGTTTATAAAGATGATCAACAGGTTGTTTGGAGATGTGAGAATTAACTTCCCCTCAAGGTGAGAAAAACTTTCTATCCCTGAGCTATAGCTCACAAGTTCACCCTGCAGTGAAGGACTTTGGATATAGTTTAAACCGAGGTAAAAGCAGAATTATGAGAAAATTGTCTTTGCAAACGGTGACTGAGTACAACATGGGAGGGGCTGTAGGAAGGAAAGGGAATAGAGGGAAATTATGTCATTTTATTTTAGTAAAAATATTTTAAAGCAAATAAAAATGACATCAATTGTTTGGGTAGGTTAATATTGGATCGAACTGTCAGCACACCCAAATCCACCGTCTCCTAGATGATTTGTCCACAGCCAGCATCATGGCACCACTGTCTGCAAGCACAGACTCTACTCTATCTTTGCTTTGGAGACACAGAAAGGATGGTTTTGGAGATGACTTGCATTTTGCCAGTTTTTCTTCTCCTTTGCCATGCTATGACTGAATTAGTTGTTCCAAAGACCACTGTGTAGAATTAGAAGAAAATGAGAAAAATGGGGGGATGCTGAGATAAGTAATCTATGTGCCTACATGTGTGAGCTAATACTTGTGGAAGGAAATTACTAGAAAAACTGAAAATGTAGCAAAAGTAGATGTGACAATCTAGTCGAGTGGAAGATATTGCCCGAAGCCTTTTAGGACAGTTCTTTGGGAATTATTGACAAAGATGCCCTTTCTCTTCATGACGTTGCAGGCTATAAAGCTGATGTGTGCTCTGGCTGCAGAGACATATCCTCCCTGGGGGAAAATCACTTGATTCTCTCAAACTGGAAAAAAAAAGAGGCAAGCAGGAAATCTGAGCCTTAAAAATGGAGAGATAACACCCAAAACACTTCATCCCTTTCAGTCAACTGTGGGGACCAGCTGACCTTATTGACTTTGCAGCGTAATAAACCAGAAACGTTTTTCACCTCCTCTCAGATTATACAATTTCCTGAACCGTCTAAATCTTGCTTTCTTAGTGAATGGTGTAGGTATTCTAGTGCTCCATCATATTTTGTAGTTATGAAATGATATAATGATTTAAAATAGCCCTTGCAACATGTACAATGGGTGGGAGTTTCTAATATTCTTATCACCAACTATGACTTAATTTAAATGTTATAGTGACCAACATCCTTTGCAAACAAGCCAGAAATAAAAAGAAAAACAGTTCTATCATTGAGAGTAAGCAAATTTTCAATTTTTCCCTACAAATTGAACAGCTAAAATCTTATAAAAATAAAAAAAAGAGTACATAGCAAATTTATATTAATCAACAAGATAAGGAGACATATAAGACATAAGACAAAATGGCCAAACATAGAAATCAAAATTAGATACATGCAAGAAAATAATTGAAATAGATCTGTAGGATGCCAGAATGTTACTCTGTACATACAGGAATAAAGTACTGAATATCCTTCCAGAAAGTTCAACAAAATACTGGTTTTGCTACACATGCTCAATTAGCATCTTCTCAGACTACTCATTTGCAAATGAAGATAATAGTCCTTCTTCAGAACACCAAACCAAGAATTGGCATAAAAATGTAAAATATTTGATCAAATTCTTATTTCTGAACACTAATGAATTTTTAGCAATCACCATCAGCGTTGCCTATTTGTTATTGTTCTCTAAAGAACCTGAACAAGTCTACACTAATCAAAACACTTGCCTTAACTTTTTATGTGAAAAAAAAAAATATGAAAAGTCTTTTCTAACAGTCTTCATAGTTCTTAAGAGGGGAAATTTCATCTGAAAACAGGAGTAAGTGTGTGATCCATAGACCTCCTCACACCTCTCATTTCCTTCTGCAGTAGAAATCTCACCTGTGATACAATTTCACTTTCCCTGGCCTAATTCCAGCCATGATAGCATAACCCCCACTGCCCCGTGAGTCTACATTTATTTTAGATCTTGAATTCTTTCATTACATAATTCTTGAAATTACCTGATAATTATAACATTTACCCTTCCCTTCCATGTGTGTGTATACACACATACATATACACATATGTATGCATATCTCCATATATATAGGTGTGTGTGTGTATGGGTCTCTTTGTGTGTGTGTCTGTGTGTATGAATTGCACCATCTGTACAATGTTACCTGTATGTACAAAGTGGGTTGGCCACTTTGTACTGGATAGCCAATTGATATGTTCCTCTCTGGGGAAGACATTGGTGAAGACTTTGCTTCTATACTGTTTTACTTAGTTGCCCACAGTTCATTGTGTAATATTGATACCTTGAGAGCTTTTTCCTGTGAACTATAACATGACTATTGTCCTTGTTTAGATCATGTTTGGGCAGTCATGTTGGTGCAACTAGGGGAGTGCTTTCTGAAATTACTAGGAGTAATATCACAACAAAATCTCTGATCCTTTGAGCTCACAGCTTATGTTTATTCTTGCACAATTCTGTCATGTCTAAATATTTTGCTCATTTGTAATTTTGCTTTGTTATATTCCCTGGGTGTGGTTAGTATTAGTCACATTTTTATTTCCATAAAGAAATTCAGGAAGTTTTCGAAACAAGATCTCCAATTCTCAACTTAATGCTTACCACTGTTATGGGAAATCAGGACAAATGCAAGGGAATTATTCCTTACAAGGCACAGAACTCAGAATTGTGTCCTCGTAAACTATAAAAGGATCACATGGGGCTAACATGTTCTTTTGTTTTGAATAACATCAATTTTCTTCTATGACATAAAATGCCATGCTGTACATCTTTTGTGTAGCACTGAAGAGGTTTCATAAAGTCCACAGAAAAAAAACCACTCCTTGAGACTTAGCTGATCATGTCTCTTTGATCCCATAAGTCAGGAGAAAAGCTAAAAGATCTGAGATGATCTATATCTAAGGAAGACAGAGATGGCATTTCTAAGTGGGCTCCCCATACAGAAAGCAGTAACTTCAGCATGAGTTTGCAGAGTAGACATCTGAGGAAAACCAATTGAAATATGATGCCTATGGATTTTCAAACACTAAATCTGAAAATTCATGGCAGGGCTTCTATTCTCATGAAATCAAGCATTCTTCAATTTAATAACCTTTTATTAGATTCACCTTGATAATAACCAGAGAGAAAATATTGAACAAAATAGACATGATGATATGCCTTCATAGGGATATACCATTTATAGAGTCTGACTGTAAAGCCAGGATTTCATCACTGAAAAATAAGTTGATTAATAGAAGTATCGTGCAAATGGGTTAAAGAGAAGTGAAGTGGGTCACAGATCAGAAGCAGTTAAACAAATCATGCACATTCAAGACATGAGTTCTAGAGGTAACATTGATTATTAGGAAAAACTTAGTAAACCTTGAATAACAGTGAAATATGACATAGAACAGGAATTATACAATAAAAAACTATACAGTGCTGTAAATTCTGTCACTAAATGGGCTTTCAGCACCTTTCCACATTTTACTATGTCTGTAAAATCTTTATTATGAGTAAATAAAAACCAATATTTTTATCTAGGATTCAATGCAACTTTAGAATTAATTTAATTGCTATAAAGTTATAAACTGTATTTATCTCTCTCAAGCCAAGTACCAAGTTACTCACCAAGCTTGGGAAGAGGTAAACAAGTGTTTATTTTTGGGAGTGTGTGCATTTAAATATTTGTGAATAGTGTTAAGCTATTGATAGTATGTTCTTTGAAGAACAACTTATAAACATATGGCTGAAAATTAATTAGTTCAGTTTTAGTAGGTATATACATATGCACTTTTCTTCTTTTCTTAAGAGCCTAAGTAGGTTAAGATCACTAACATTGAATCAAATCTGTTTATTCTTGTTCTGCCATATAAAGTTGGTAAGTCATAGAATGGACTGAGTTTTACAGGAGGATAACTTGATTTCTATTTTGATCTTGTTTGGGTTTGTTTTTCTTACATTGTGACATCATTATGTGGCCTAGGCTAAATCAGAACTTGTTATATAGCTCCTGATAATACTGAATGCATGATGCCCCTGCTTCAACCACCAAAGTCCTAAAATTGAAGATATGTGTGACCACATGAAGCTCTGAAAATTTTAATACTTAAAAATCTCAGGGAAATTTCATACATCTGCTGATATGAGGCGCCCAACACATATACTGCAGGACTACCAGTTCTTAACTCAGTGAGAGAAGATGAACCTAACTCTCAAGAGACTTGAGGCCCCAGGGAGTGCGGAGGTCGGGTGAGGTGGAGTGGGAATTGGGGACATCCTCTTGGAGACATGGGGAGGAGGGATGGGATGTGGAACAGTCAGAGGGTGAACTGGGAGGAGGATAAAGGCTGGACTGTAAAAAAGAGATTAAAGAATAAAAAATTTCAAAAAAAATCTTAGGGAAATTTCTATAGAATAAAATATTTTCAAAAGGTTGAACTTATCCTAAATTAATTTGTATTTGTTCAAGGAACATGAATATATATATATATACATATATATTCTCTAAATATATTCTATACATATTTAGAGAGAGAATGTGTGTGTGTGTATATATATATATACACACACACTATATATGTGTTCTGACAGCCATAAAAATAATACTAATTCAATATACTACACGCTATATGCTAATATACTATATACTAATTTGCTTTACTATATGTTACTCAAAAGCTAAGTAATAAGAGATTTATTCAATGTGACAACTTGGAACCAAACAAAAAAATAGAAACTCTAGTGACCCCATGCCTGTGTTTATTTTCTGGTACACTGACTTTATTTTGCTTTACATTCAAATTGAGGAATTATTAGGTAATGGGCAAAAGGCATACACAACTAATAAATCCTGGTTCTAACCTCAGTGTCCTTGATTATTTATTTTTGGTTCTGTAAAGTTGTCTTTAGCTGTCCACACTGCTGGAGAGGACAAGATAGCTCTTGTAGCACCTATTACAAGGTGCAGTCTTGCTTGTCTCTGGAGGCTTTTTCCAAGATGACTCTATTTTAGGGCAATAATTCTTCTATATGCTATAACATTTAAGGGGGAATGACAGAGATGAGTCTAGAAAGAGACCCTAAAGGGATTAACATGCCTTTTTGGTGTTAAAATGTCTGTCACAAGGCACAGAAGACAGACAAGCAAAGTTGCTATCTGGTGATCCTCTTTTTAGTTATCTAGTGAGTGCTTTATTCCCCCAAATAGCAGCTTCTAAACTCATGGTTTTAATAGACTAAAAACCTTGCAAGTTGGGAGATGAGAGGTGTTCTTAATAATGAAATTAACTAAGTTCAGATGAGATGGAACATTCATATCACAAGACTAAACACCTGGACTGCAGGGATAGCTCTGTGGTCACAAGACTTTGTAGCTCTTGAAAAGGACAGAGTCAGCTCCTTGAATGCACATTAAGCAACTCACTACTGCTATAACCACTCATATCTCCAGTTTCTAGGAATCTTCTCCTTTTTCTAGTGTTAGCACGTACCTGTGCACAGTCACATACATATATACATAAAATTAAATAAATCCTTCTACGTTAAAGAGGGGAGTTATTGAATAGATGTCTCAGTGGTTACCAGTACTTGCAAAGGAAAGTGGTTCATTTCCCAGACCCGATATGAATGCTTACAACTGTCTGTTTACTTCTGAAGGATCCAAGTCCTTCTCCCAACCTCTGTAGACACCAGGCATGTTTATGGTGGACATGCATATATGCATGAAAACACTTAAACACATGAAGTAAAGTATGAATAAATATTATTTAAGAACTAAATTACCAATATATATTTTAGAATATATTTCTAAGAGAGACTGAGTTCCCTGAAAGATAAAAGAAAATGAATAAAAATAAACTCTTTCCCTCCTTTTGTTATTTAAATATACTTGATTCTATACTAATATTTTTAAATCCCTCTTCTTCAAATTAAAGCTCAAAAGTTACTGAAATAATCCCACTGAGAAGCACTTCACACAAAGCACAACATCACTATAAAGAGTTGTTTTTTAGAGGAATAATTGTCTTTTTTTGCATTTTAAATATTTTTTGAAATAAAGGAAAAACAAATAAACTGGAGTAGAAAACAAAAACAAACAAACAAACAAAAACCAAAAGAAAAATAGCCAAAAAAAAAAAAAAAAACCCACAAGAAACACATACAGAGACACGCATGTTTGAATACACAGGAATTTCATAAAAATACAGATCCAGAAGCCACAATACGTGGGCAAAGAACTTGTAAGGTAAAGTTAATTGATTAATTAAATGCCTTGAAAGAACATTATGAGACAAAGACTCCCCTTAGTTCATTTTCTCTTTGCCATTTACTGCTGGATGTGGGGCTTGCTCTTAAGAGTGGTTTCATCCCAAGTGAAACTTCATTGAGAACTAAGTTTTTATGGGTGATTAGTTGGAGATAGCTTCTCAGTTGAAAAAGGAGGCTTATGCTCAGTCTTGTCAGTGCTGGAACTCCAACTGGTGGAGCCCCATGCAGACTCTGTGCATGTCGCTTCGGTCTCTGTGAATTCATATGCACATTGGCTCTTCTCTGTTTAGAAGGCCTTCTTTCCTTGGTGTTCTCCATTCATCATGGCTATTACAAACTTTCTGTCTTTTATTTCACAGGTTTCTCTGAAACCTGAAGGGAAGATAAAGATATTCCATGTAGGACAACTTGCTTCAAAGTCTCTCACTCTATGCACATTGGCCAGTTGTTGGTCTCTATTTTTTCTCATCTACAGCTGAAGGAAGCCCCTCTGATGATGACTAAGCCAGGCCCTGATCTACAAGTATAGAAGAATGCCATTAGAGCCATTTTATAATTATCTTCCTTTAACAGAATGGTAGTGTTGGTGAAAAATTATAATATACTTTGTTCCTTTTTATTGCCAGGTATGTCTGTTTTACTTGTTAAAATGGTTTTGTGTGTATGTGTGTGTGTGTGTGTGTGTGTGTGTGTGTGTCTGTGACTGTGTAGACTCTTAAGAACTACTGGACACTCTAATTTGCCTGTTGTTTTGGCCATTGATAAATATGGTAAGTTCTGTTTACAACAAATCTAAATGAGGACCCTGAATCCAGAAGCAGAAGTAAGATTGTTCATCAGGAAAGGATGAATATAAGTCCTCGGAACACAAGGACATTTATCTGGGAAAATTCTAGTGATATACATGCAGTGTCTAATATAGGATCGTTTCCTAGATCATCATAAATAATGGCCTGTTCCAGTATTGCTTACAATGTGAAATTCTATACAGTGCTCATCTATCACCTTTCGCAGACACATTCCTCCATTTCTTCATTTCTAATGTATTTATTTGGAACTATGTATAGTTATAGCATGGCTTCCAGCTCCTTTGTTTTATGTATGTCTTCAGTTAGAGCAGTCTGAACACCTCTCCGCTTCACTTTTTCCAATAGAATATCAGTAGATTTTAGCTCTTTTGCATTACAATTTATGGAAAATTTGTCTACTTCTTCCTTACATATGCCTTTGTGTTCAGAGCAATAGATTCTTTGTAAATGTGCCAAAATCTTAATTGCATTTAACAAGCAGGCAAATTAAATGGATAGAGGAAAGGCTTGAAAAGAAAAGAAAGAAAAAAAAAAGAAAAGAAGCGTTCTAGAGAAGAGAAAAATAAACACAGTGGAACAGAGTGCAACATTTAAATTCAACCAAATAATTTTAAAACACAAAGTTGTTTTCATATTAGATGTGGGATAGAGGTAGTTTTTGTCCACAGAAGAATTTTGAAAATTGTATTGTGTGCTAAAATGTGCTGGGGGGGTTTTAAGTAGCCTTTGGTCACATTGGTTTAAATTATTTTAAAATATTTTTGTTACTCATTGTAAACTGGATAAATTTATATAATGCATTTGTTCATATTTAGCAACTATTTCCATATCCCCCTAGAGTCCACTTCCTCAACCAACCACCCTCCCAAGTTTATATTCTACAAAAACCACAAACAAAATAAACAACAACAATAAAACAACAAAGAAAATCACAACAACATAATGTCTGAAAGTTTACACAGAATAAGTATAAAAACATTCTGGAAACTTGAAACCACATAACATAAATTCCTAGTGTTTAAGTTACAGCAAAGCTAAATTAAGGATTAAGTAAATCTTCCAGAAATTTTTTGTTTACATTTCATACTTGCATTGTAATAATTTTCTCTTTCTTTTTATTATGAAAAAGAAAAGACATACAACTTCAGAGCAAAAGTAAATGCTAGAAAGTCATTAAGAATCATTTTTTATCTCTTAAAATTAAAGTACATAGTAAATATAATGACAGGTTTATTTCTCATAAGGCATATGACAAGAGAATAATTGATTGATGTCACAACACTGCTAAAATGTAGATAAAGAAAGCAGTAGCCAGACAAGTAGATTTGCATAAGTCTTATTGACAGATCCAAGAATTGTTAACAAGAACTATGATTTGGCTATAAATTTGAATATAAGTTATTCATGTTGTGATTTAAGGTAGTCTAATTCCAAATGTAATTTTACATATTCTCCCAGTAGCTCAAACTAAAAACCTAGTAATAACATTTATAGTTACTTCTAAATGATGCTGTCTTGATTCTTATAATTTAAACAAAGTAACTCTTGGTATTATCAACGTCATTCAATGAGTAATGATAACCTTTATATTTGAAAATATACTGGCTAGGTTTGTGTCCACTTCACATAAGGTAGAATCTTCAGAGAAGAAGGAGATAGTTGAGGAAATGTCTCCATAAGATCCATAGTAAGGCATTTCCTTAATCAGTGATTAGTGGGAAATGATACAACCCATTGTGGTGGTGCCATTCTAGGCTGGTGATCCTGAGTTCTACAAGAGAGCAGGCTGAACAAGCCAGGGGGAAGCAAGCCAGTAAGCATCATCCCTCCATAACATCTGTATCAGCTCCTGTTTCCAGGATCTTGCCTTTTTAAAGTTCCTATCCTAACTTCCTTCAATGATGAACAGCAATATGGAAATGCAAACCAAATAAACCCTTTCTCTCCAACTTGTTTTTCTGCCATGGTGTTTTATCACTACAATAGAAACCCTAAGATAGTTGCATTAACTTTGTTTTCAAGTTGATTCTGTAATGAAAAGTTCTGACTCAGTCAAAATAAATGTGTAGAATTCCAATATACCTACAGGAACTTGTTAGGTGAAATGACAGAAGAATTAATATGAATAACAGGGTGTCCTTGAACTTCTGATCCTTCTCCCTATTCCTCCCATGGTTCTTGGACTTATAGGCATGTATCACCACTTCTGGTTTATTCAGTACTAGGAATCAAACCCAGGGCTTGTTGTATGTAATGCAAGGTTCTACAGATTGAGCTACAGTTCCAGTGTCTTAGTTTATTTTTTGAGATAATATTAAATATTATAGTCAATGCTCAGCTTAAAAGTCATATTATTCCACAGATATATCTATTTGTTTGAGAGCCAGCCACAGAGATTCTTCAGTGATCTCCTGGTTATTTATAACCACTTACAATAAACCCATACTTATTGATGTGATTAGGTAATTGACACATCTATAAAAATGTAGTTTATTGCCATTTAATCCTCTCATCCCAAATCTCAGGAGGCAGTGGCAGGTGGATTTCTGAGTTCTAGGCTAGCCTAGTCTACAGAGAAACTTTCAGGGTACCCTGGGCTACACAGAAAAACCTTTTGAAAACAAAAAAGAAAGAGAAATATTTGGAATTTAAATTAATATAAGTAGAATACCACCAAGATGACTGAAAACAAGAATTATAATTCTACAGAATGTGCATGTTGAAATGATTATCAAATAATGACAATGAGTTTATCCTTTCCTTAAACTCATTAAAATAAGTGTCACAAGGAAAATTTTGATAATAGCTGCTTTACCAATGATGACTGGAGCATCTGATCTTTGCTAGTAGAATTCTTAATATACTTCAATGAGATCAATGTTGGTTAGAGAAGCATATGAAAACCTATAAAATGACAGCTTAGAGATAAAGTCTCAGGGGGTCAAAATTAAGTCTTTAAATAGGTACCATAGGTCTTAAGGATCTAGATAGAATGGTAACACACAAAACTGAATGAGCTAGAACCTAGTACTGAGCTCACAACACCCTTCAATTTATTAGTTTCCTAGCAGGTTTATATTATGAAGGGTATAAGGTTTTGACAATGTTAGAATAATTAAGAAGAGTGATATCAGGTAAAACTAATACTTTGAAAAATGATTTTTTTATATATATATAATTTTTATTTTTTCTACTTTATTTACATTTCAAATGTTTTCCCCTTTCCAGATCTCCCCTTTGGAGCCTCCCTATTCCCTCCCCCATCCCCTGCCTCTATGGGGGTATTCCCCCACCCACCCACCCACTCTCATCTTTCCCCCTTGGCATTCTCCTATACTGGGGGATCTAATACCCTCAGGCCCAAGGGCCTCTCCTCCCCCTGATGTCTAACAAGACCCTCCTCAGCTGCATATGTGGCCAGCACCATGGGTCCCTCCATGTGTATTCTTTGGTTGGTGGATCAGTCTCCAGGAGTATCGGGGGTCAGGCCAGTTGCCACTGTTGCTGCCTCGTTGGGAATGCAAACTCCCTCAGCTCCTTCAGTCCCTTCTCCAAGTCCTCCATCTGGGACCTTACACTCAGCCCTATGGTTGCTGTGAAGTGACTCTTGGGTATTTCGAACTTTTGGGCTAATAACCACTTAACAGTGAGTACATACCTTGTTCATTCTTTTGTGACTGTGTTACCTTGCTCAGGATGATATTTTCAAGATCCATCCATTTGTCTGCGAATTTCATGAAGTCATTGTTTTTAATAGCTGAGTAGTATTCCATTATGTAAATGTACCACATTTTCTGTATCCATTCCTCTGTGGAAGGACATCTGAGCTGTTTCCAGCTTCTGGCTATTCTAAATATGTCTGCTACGAACATAGTGGAACATGTGTCTTTTTTACATGTTGGAGCATCTTCTGCGTATATGCTCTGGAGTGGAATGGCTGGATCCTCAAGAAGTATTATGTTCATTTTTCTGAGGGTCCTCCAAACTGATTTCCAGAGAGGTTGTATCAATGTGCATTCCCACCAGCAATGGAGGAGTTTCCTCCTTCTCCACATCCTCCCCAACATCTGCTGTAACCTGAGTTATTGATCTTAGCCATTCTGACTGGTGTGAGGTGGAATCTCAGGGATGTTTTGATTTGCATTTCCCTGATGACTAAGGATGTTGAGCATTTCTTTAGGTGCTTCTCAGCCATTCGAGTTTCCTCAGTTGAGAATTCTGTTTAGCTCTGTTCCCCATTTTTTTGATAGGGTTATTTGGATCTTTGGAGTCTAACTTCTTGAGTTCTTTGTATACATTGGATATTATTAGCCCTCTATCGGATGTAGGATTGGTAAAGATCTTTTCCCAATCTATAGGTTGTTGTTTTGTCCTATTTATAGTGTCCTTTGCCTTACAGAAGCTCTGTAATTTTATGAGGTCCCATCTGTCGATTCTTGAACTTAGAGCACTAACCATTGGTGTTCTATTCAAGAACTTTTCCCCTGTGCCCATGTGTTCGAGACTTGGAAAATGTTTTTTAACTGGAGTGATTTCTCATGTTCCAATCTACTCACAAAATTCCTCAAGGAAATATACATGGAAGGAATGGAGTAAGTAAGCAACTGCCACCTACTTTCTAACCTGCTCAACTCCTATACTTCTCCAACAAAAGAAGCAGCAGCAGCAACAATAATAAAACCAATCTAGGTCTAAACACATGACAAGTAACGCCAGTTATAATCCTAAACTAACTTGTTCATACAACAGAAACTGATGTGGGAATCCCTTTAAAATGCTTTCTCAAGTACTGCCTGAAATCTTAGAAAAACAATAACGAATGTAAAGACTCAAAGAAATGAAGACCTGGCTCTATGAAAATATTAACGGGATTTATAAACCTTAAGACAAACTAACCCAAAGAGAGAGAAGATCCAAATTAACAAAATCAGGCATAAAACAATATCACCATGCAATATGAGCCTTTACAGTAGACACTGAAGAAACTTATCAAGTCATAAGAATATAGACTAAAACTCCATATTCCACTATCATTGAAAATCTAGAAGAAACAGATGAGTTTCTAGATAAACATGGCCCTCTAAAGTTAAATCAATATGAAAGAAATAATTTAAATAGATCCATAAAATTCAACAAAATAAATGCTGCAATTAAAAATCTCTCAACTACAAACATCCCAAGACCAGACAATATGAAAGCTTCAAAGAACTAACATCAGTGTTTCTCAAATTACTCTACAAAGTAGAAAATGAGAGAATATTTCCATATTAGTTTTATTGACTATTATTACTGTGATATCAGAACTAAAATCCAAATAACAACAAAGTGAGAAATATATTGGCTAAAATCTCTAATGAGTGTGGCCACAAATATTCTTACTAATGTACTTGTAAACGAAATTCAAGAACACATGACAAATCTGTTCATATCTATTCATAGATATCTACACATATCTATTCATAGATATACAGCTATTGACAATTGTTAACTGCAGGGAGAGGGAGTGTCAGAGATGGCAGGACAACTACACTTTCTTGGAAGACTTTACATCCAAGAATAAGTGATCACCACAAACTGATGTTCAAAAAGTAAAGGACATAAAACTGGTTATACAGGGAAGAGGGCTTACATCTTGGAAGGCCTTATGCAGGTTGCTGAATATGAACCAAAGTTGTCATATGAAACTGTTGGTAATTAAAAATCATAATCAATTTAGATTCATCCCAGAGACACAGAGATGATTAAATAAATGAGAGCCACATAAATAGACTTAAGGAAAGAAACTACACAAGAATATCCCTAGATTCAGAAAAGGTTTTTGATAAAATCTGATAGCCCTTTATTACAAAAGATCTGGAGAAAGTATTGATATATATGTATACCTTCACTTGCCTCAACAACAAGCCTATAGCCAACATCTTGCTAATTGGAGAAAAGCTCAAATCATGTCCAATGAACTTAGGAACAAGGCAAGGATACCCACTCTCCCTCATTCTGTTCACTATAGTGCTTGAAGTATTATCTAGAGTAATAACACAAGTGAAGGAGATAAAGGGGATACACCCAGGAAAGAAGCCAAAGGATTCCTGTCTCCATATGATGTTTTTATACATTGAAACCCTAAAAAAGTCACCATTAGAAAGACATTCAGTTCAGTAGCAGGAAACAAAATGATCACAAATAGAGACAAAGGTTATAAAATATAAATAGTGTAGCCAAGGTTGGAGACAGAAATTGAAATAGCTAAATACATCAATTTAATTGTATGCAGTTAATTAGGACATAATTTTCTGAGTTGCTTTGTATCCAGTGGACCTGAATTTGAACTGTCCTTATGTTTTATATGACACCCTATAAAACTGCTTAAAGGTGCCATTCTAACCATATATTTTAATATCTACCGAGTCCTGAAATAGAATATGGCTGTTTTTATTTAAGAAACTGACAGTCTGGGTAAAGGAAGAGTCTGATTATCAGGGGAAAATGGCCTCTGGTATCTGCATATAGAAGTGGAGAGAACAGGAGCTTCTATAGGAGTATCTGGCGCTGAATGAGGTATGAACTATCAAAGTTAACATACTAATATGGGCTCCTTATATATTTTAATATGTCTGCCTACATAATCAACTCATGTCTTTATTAAACACACTCAAAGTAAGTTCTGCCTCTTTCCATGCCCCTTTTTTTCCTGGAAAAAAATCTTCTAGGTGAAGAACATACTACTTTTTTTTTTCATTCTTTATTTACATTTCAAATGTATCCCCCTTTCCAGATCTCCCCTTTGGAACCTCCCCATTCCCTCCCCCCTTCCCCTGCCACTATGGGGTTATTCCCACACCCACCCATCCATTCTAGTCTTCCCTCCTTGGCATTCTCCTATACTAGGGGATCTAACACCCTCAGGCCCAAGGGCCCTGCTCCCCCCGATGTCTAACAAGACCCTCCTCTGCCACATATGTGGCCAGCACCATGGGTCCCTCTATGTGTATTCTTTGGTTGGTGATTCAGTCTCCAGGAGTATCAAGGGGTCAGGCCAGTTGCCACTGTTGCTCCCTCCCTGGGGCTGCAAACTCCCTCAGCTCCTTCAGTTCCTTCTCCAAGTCCTCTATCTGGGACCTCACACTCAGCCCTACTGTTGCTGTGAAGTGACTCTTGGGTATTCCAAACTTTTGGGCTAATAACCACTTATCAGTGAGTACATACCCTGTTCATTCTTTTGTGACTGCGTTACCTCTCTCAGGAGGATATTTTCAAGTTCCATCCATTTGCCTGCGAATTTCATGAAGTCATTGTTTTTAATAGCTGAGTAGTTTTCCATTGTGTAAATGTACCACATTTTCTGTATCCATTCCTCTGTTGAGGGACATCTGGGCTGTTTCCAGCTTCTGGCTATTATAAATATGGCTGCTATGAAGATAGTGGAGCATGTGTCTTTATTACATGTTGGAGCATTGTCTGGGTATATGCCCAGGAGTGGAATAGCTTGGTCCTCAGGTAGTATTATGTTCATTTTTCTGAAGGTCTGCCAAACTGATTTCCAGAGAGGTTGCCTTCCCACCAGCAATAGAGGAGTGTTCCTCTTTCTCCACATCCTCACCAAAATCTGCTGTCACCTGAATTTTTTATCTTAGCCATTCTGACTGGTGTGAGGTGGAATCTCAGGGTTGTTTTGATTTGCATTTCCCTGATGACAAAGGATGTTGAGCATTTCTTTAGGTGATTCTCAGCCATTCAAGTTTCCTTAGTTGAGAATTCTCTGTTTAGCTCTGTTCCCCATTTTTTGATAGGGTTTATGGATCCCTGGAATCTAGCATCTTGAGTTCTTTGTAAACCTTGGATATTAGCCCTGGAAGATAGTACCTTTGATGACACAAAATCAAATGTCATATAACATGTTTGCAAAAGAGAGTAATGAAAGTCATAAATAGAAATGTGATGGTTTTTTGGTTATACTGGAATGTACCTTTATGTATACATGTATATTTATATATAATTATATATAATATAAAATATTTATGTATATTGTATAAATATATACTATATATTGTAAATAAATATGTAGCTAATACATTTTTATGGTAGACTATTTTAGGTTTGTGTATAAATGAATTTTTTTTCTATGATGCCTGAATTGGAAAATGTAGTTACCAGGTTTCGTACACATTCTGAATTAAATAATTTACATTTTAAAAAGCTGTTTCTCTGGAAGTAGCAATTTGTGGTGATAGTCTATCTTTCCAGATTATCTAGATTATTTAACTAGCCATGTGTCAAAAGGAAGTCTTACGTGTTTAGTCCTGCCTGTGTCAGTCAGCACCTGGCTAACAATACAATGGCAAAATCTGCTACATAAAAAAATGGTAAGTCAGTGTCTGGGTTTTCCTTTGAGATGAGCTGTCCAGTACATAGGCTACTGGAAACATGGAGTTCTCAAGTGTGTGGAATGTGTTATTGCAAACTGAGAGATGCTGTAGGTGAAAATACAGACAAGATGTCAGTGTTCCTGAAACCTATACAAGCAAAACAGTTTAGCAATAATTTTGTATTGACTATGACTTACAATGCTGTTTGTCCATATTGGAATCAGAAAAATTATAATCTTAAAATTATTTTCACCTGTTTTGCTTTCCTCTTGCAATGTGACTCCTATAAAATTCCAATATGAGTTTGTGAATGACTTTGGTTGCTTTAGTTATATGCCTGTCAAATGCCATCCCTCTAGAGATTCCCCCAACACTGTTTGAATGTTGTTCACATGAAAGAATAAAACCATTTGAGTTCAATTACTGAGGAATAGCTCATTCTGTGTGTGTGCCTATGTTGATATGTGTGTGCCTCTCTGTGGGTGTGGTGCATGCACTTATGTACAGAGACCAAAGGAGGGATGATACCCAGTGTCTTGCTCTATTCCTTATTCCTTTCAACAAGAATCTACTGAGACTCCTTATTGCTCTGTCTTATTCCTGTCAAGTAAGACCTCTCTCTAACATCAGATACATCTTTCAGCTAGGACTGGATTCCAAGCCTCTATAATCTTCCATACCCCCAATTCCAGCTTCAGAATTGGGATTTGTTTCATTACTTTGCTTGTTGCATAAATACTGTGAATTCAAATTTAGATCTTACGCTTGCAAAGTGAGTAGTCTTACTCAACCACTTCCCCAGACCTGAGGAAGCATCTTCTTTCAAATTTTGAGCTGGCCATTCATTAAACAATGCTAGGAAATTCAATTTGTTCATTGCTTTGTTCCCTTAGTTTTTTGCCTGACTATTTAATGACAAAGACTGAGAAAATGTCAATAGAAATTGGATATTCAGTTAATAGTTGCCTCCTGAGTGTTATAATTAATCATTTCTTATTTATTTCACCAGCCTACTACTGGAAAACGCCTGTCCTGGAAGTCATGTATCTTCACCTATTTGAGTCCCTTTCAGGTACCTACATACAAGACCCTGGGGACAGCTGAATTTCATTTCTCTTTCCCATCAGGCAATCAATTTGGATCACATGGGTCTCCACTCTTAGTCTTCAACAAAAGTATCAGAATTCTATTCCTTGTAAGATGTCATCAAAGTCAAATGACCCTCAGCTGGCCACCACCTCTATTTCCTTCTGGTATGTACATTTGTCTCTCATGACCAGCCACCCAACAGAACATCAGACTCTATCTCAGCTCTCCATCCCAAGCAGATGTCTATAGGTATACAAATGATGACTATATCACTAGTTAATTCAAGGTGTAGAATTGCTACCTATATGTTTATTGCAGGAAAAGAAAGATTAAAAAAAGAAAAAAGTTAACAAGAAAAAAAGACTGAGAAGGATGGTGAGCGGAGAGAAACAGGGAGGGAGGAAATGAAAGGGGAAGGCTGCTTTCTAGTTTATGTTTTCCCTGTTACTTTTCTAAGAATTCATTTACATAAATTTGAGACTTTTTCTTCTCTTTCTGATTTTTTAATATGCTTTGTGACCTAAATACTGAGCATATGGCATGTAATTTCATACAGAAAATTGCTCAGCCTATCTAATTCTCATTTCACCATTTGCTCCCTTGAGTTGTCATATCAGCAGTTCCTGACAGAAAAAGGAACACATCACCACGTTGTAAGTAAGCAAAAGCAATGTTGCCACTCCAGGTTCATGGAACCTTTAAAAGGCAAAGCCCAGGATTGATAGGAAACACTGACTTTCTCAACAGCAAGTGCTTTATCTCTGTCAGGTTGACTGTGCAACACTATGGTATTTTATCAAAATGTATTCTAAAAGCAAACTGAAATGTATAGTATATTTCCTTTTACAAAGATGTATAAAAGGGAAATAAAATAAAAAATTCATAAATATATTCACTATGCACAGTCTCTTCTAATAAAGACCACACTATGCAATTTTTTTTAAATGAGAAAGACAGCAAAAAATAGCCTGTCAGGTCTCAATACAATATACAGCATCAATAAAAACAAATGCCAGAAGGCATGAGAAGAAAAAAATATAAAATCCAAAGCTTGGTGGGTTTACCTTAGAAACAACAATAGCCACTGGGAAGATATAAACTATTTGAAGAAATAGCAAAGGAAGGAGATATTTTTAGTCAAACAGATAAATCAAAACTTACCAAGGACATCTTTAATAAGTGAATATAAAAATGAATAAATGGCTTATTATTAACATTAGATATGTCTTGAATGATAAATGTTTCACTGGTATAAATCAGGTTACAAAATGTTAACTTCTATTCCGTTTTAGATATTTTTCAAAGGGTTAATAGGTTTGAAGAGTAAAAGGCACTGAGTGTTCACAACATTGTGTGTGTGTGTTTGTGTGTGTGTGTGTGTATGTGTGTGTGAAGACAAGTCATTTCTCTCATTCCACCATGTGAACAATGAATAAATGAATGATCTCTGATGTGAGTCCCTAGGATCAAATGCAAGTCATCAGACTTGTCAGCAGAAATGTTTACCTACTGAGCTATCTCACATGCCCCTCCACATTTGTTAAATGTATAATCTGGCTATTTAGAAAGTAGAGCATTGTTCTAATGTTTTTGTGTGAAGATCTTTGAAAAATTCTGCTACAAGTCCCTGGCCATTCCAGTAGCAAACAACAGAACTGGGATTTCAGTGTCAGGAGTTGGGATCCATAGCTCAAGAGGTATCTTGATATACCAATGAACAGAGACTCACCCTTTCATAATGGAAAACCCAAATAACTAAATCTTTCAATAACTAACTCTCAAATCAACTGAGAAAAAAACTGTTTTTCTAGTTGTCAAATCACAGAGCTTTATGAGATGGCACATTCCCTGAAATCATTCACACAAACTATAATTAGTCAGCATGCATGTCGAATTTAATGATTTAGATGTAAAGTCATTTTTATTCTGAAAATTCCATTCAAGATTTTAGAAACATTATTCCTTAAAGGGGCTAAACATTAAGAAACAATGAAATGCCAAGTGAAGGATGAAGGTTTGTCCATAAAGTCAACCTTGCCTACAAAAAATCAGATTATAACTTGGTTATAATCTTTGTTTCTAAATGTGGCTCAATATGCCCACCAAGATTTTGTGCTCTCTAATGTCCTATATATAGGACTGTGAATTTGAAGGATTCTTCTCCTCTTTTTCAGACAGACTCTTGATCTTAAATGCAAAGATTGTCCAACTAACTCTGAACTAATTACAAGAGCACTTAAAAAATTGAAAGAATTTTCCAGCTGTTTGCAGGAGAGCATTCCACGTGCTTTGGATAGCTTTCAGATGCAAGCACTATCAAACAAGGAGGAGAAGACAAGGAGTCTCTAAAACTAACTCTCCATTGACAGCCTGCAGGGGATTGGTGACTTCAATTTACAGCCACAGGACTAAATTGGCAACAGCAAGGAAATCTTCAAAATACAATTTCCCAAGCCTATACACTAGATCTCAGCCTTGAAAACACAATTATTTTAGCTTATAATGCCCTCATTAGAAAACTCAGCCATACACGAAAAAAATTGTAAAACAACACAAAAAAAAATGAAGCTAAAATGATTATTTTTAAAAAAGATGTAGTTTCTTGTAATGTAATGCACAGCAAGCAAATTCCTATCTGATTAACTGATTGTTCCATATAGGTGACACTATAAATAATCTATAAATTGATCATACAACCAAAGAACTAGATAACTAAAAATAACTCAATTTACAGAATCCTTTACTCTCTAAATCCATGCCCCAATTTGTTATTAATCCTCATACCTTTTATCATACTATGTTTCTCGAAGCCATGTGCTGAAACATCAGTCCACACTCTGTGGGAACTTAAAGAACTTTTAAGAAATTAGCCATGTTGTAGGTCTACAACTTCAGAGCATGCTTTTGAAAGAATATGAGACATGGTACCTTGACTTACTCTCTGTATTGCAGGTGCCAGAGAGTAAAATTTCTCTACCATGTGATGCACTGGGCATCATCCATGGGAAAACAAGTAATGGGGAAAACTAAGCATAGGTTGATACCTCCAAAGTTTCAAAATATATCTGTCAACCCCTCACGTATTTTGACCAACTCTTGGAAGTCTCACTAATATAGTAACTAACCAAAACTGTATTCTAAACTTCACTTCTCTGGAAATAATTGAGCCTGTTTTATACTTGCTTGTTTGTTTTTCCTTTCCTTAATGCCTATTTTTTAATGAATATAGACAGTGTAGTTTGTGTGTGTGTGTGTGTGTGTGTGTGTGTTTTCTTGGAAGTACTAAATAAACTAGATAAAAGGTAACCATGTTTGTTCTTCTATGATGACAAAAACAATGTTTCAAGTTTTTTACAGTATTTGAGAGCCCTTAGTATAATTTCAGTTAAGTAGCATTCACAAAATATTTGTTAATAAAATAAATCTCAGATACTATATATTAAAAAAAAAAACTGTGGCCTAAACTGTGCCTAGGTTTAATTTCTTTAAATGGTTATCAGTATACTTGAAAATCCCTCAATTTTTTTCATACACACACACACACACACACAAACACACACACACACACACTTTCTATTCTTAATAGTAATAGGTATGGAAGAAGCCATTTATACACTTATTTATTATTCTGTACTGAATTGTATCTGCAATTCTTATAATGATAAGTATTTGCTCTCCAATTTTTACTATTAAAATGATATCACCTAGACATGCTGCTGTTACCTCAAAGTTCACATGTACAAGCTTATTTTGGTTGTACTTAGAAAGTAGAGTACAGGGAGCATGGAGGGTTAAACTCTTACATTGTTTTCAAGCCCTATTGGACAAAGCTGCTAATCCACCAGCCACAATACAAGCATCCCCAGGTTCTCAATATGTTGTGTTTCTCATCATCTTTAGGTTCCCATTTCCTCTAAGCATCTATCTCCATTTCTACTGCCAGATCTGTTCAGCTTCAAATCTCAACACTTCATATATACCCTCCCACATTTTTTGACTGATAGCTCTTCTGACTAGTTCTTAAAGGTTTATCTATTTGACATTATGCGTTTGTGCATCTTAGCGCGTGTGCACCATGTGTATAGAGACACCTGAGGAGGCTGGAAAAGGGTGCAAAATCCCCTGGAACTGGAGTTACAGACACTTGTGAGCTGCCATGTGGGTGCTGAGAAATGAACTTGGGTCCTCTATAAGCAAAATGAGGGCAGGTAACCCCTGAGCTCCTCTTTCTTTTGATTTCTAGACTTCCTATAGTCCCAGTCATAATCCACCATCCACTATATGCTGCAAATATGTTCCTAATATTCATAGCTTTGAGCATTGTTTAACGTCTTATGACAATCCTTCTTCATTTTAAAAGTCAAAGTGTCAACTTACACAGATTTTTTTTTTTAGGGATTTTTTTCTGATCTAATATTAAAGAAATCCATTTATGTTTCCATTGAAAATTTCCAATTCTTGTATTTGAATACTTCCATAGACCAGGAACTGGGACATAGGTGACACAGGAATTTGGGTTAATTGGGCCTTATTTGTGTCACCCAGTCCTGTTGGTGCACATCCTTGATGTTTGATTTCCCTATTACAAAAGTTTCTGCTGCCCCTGCCTGTTCATATGAGTTGATGATGTCTGACAGATCTCTAATCAAAGTAAGTGGGTCAAAAATAAAAATAGGACATGAAAATTAAAGCGGAACGAGTTTCAAAAATGAGATTTAGCTGAAGTGGAAGGAGAATAAAATCATCAACACCAGAGGAGATGATCATGCTGCATTATGCATGGGAAACTGTCAGAAACAATGTTAAATTCAAGAAAATAATTTCCAATGTCAATATAATCAACTAATGTTACTAAAGTTGAGAGGATAGGTTATGAAAATATAAATAAAGGCAAAAGAAAAATCTCCCAGGGGTTACTGAGGACAAATTCACCACTCTATACTATCTAACCAATAAGTAATAACATAATACTTATTCATAATGGTTTATAATATTTTTACACATCAATTTTGACATAGTCCCTGTCACTTTTTATTGCAATATTGCAAATGCTTTGGAAAATAGACAAAAAATGGAAGTAAAAGTACCAAATCCACCTACAAGCATATTACTCGGGTTTTACTATTAATGCTTATATTATATTCTATGTTCATAATATATACTTTTGTACTTTTAACTCACAAAAGGATACATAAAAAGATATGCAATAGGCCCTTCCTCTTCACTAGGTATTGTATATTTTCTCATGAAACAAATGTTATTTGAACACAGCAGTAGTGATCAGCTCTCTAGCCTGCTGAATATCTTTAACATAAATTACTAAGAACTCAATGCTTTATTGCCATCATGCTACATTTGTCAATTAATTGGTAATATTTTACTATACTATCTCTAAGTTCTGCAACCACGGTTACAAAAGGGAAATTGTATTTATCACACACACACCACACACACACACACACACACACACACACACACACACACACACAGAAAGCAGGTGGAGCTCTGTGAGGTTGAGGCCAGCCTGATCTATAAATCAAGTTCCAGGACAGCCGAGGTTGTAAAACAGAGAAACCCTGTCTCCAAAACCAAACAAAAACAAAATCAACAACAACAAAATTTTTTATGATTTACTTATTTATATTTTATATGTGTTGGTGTTTTGCATGCATGTATATCTATATAAGGGTTTCAGGTCCCTTGGACATGGAGTTATAGACTATTATGAACTGCCATGTGGGTACTAGGAATTGAACACGGGTCCTCTGGAAGAACAGTTAATACTCTTAAGGGCTGAGCCATCTTTCCAGCACCAGAATCTGGCCATTTTTATTGCCTCTGAAAATCAAGAAATTTGAGATTGTCAGGCCTAAAGAAGACTAAAGATGTAACCATTTTGGAATTTAGCTACTTTTACTTTCAAAAGGTGACCCCAGATTTTTCTGTTTTCTGGTGTCATGAATAGATGTTTTCTCTATGTGCTAAGAGGTCCTCTGGCTTTTTATATTCCACTGTGACTCACAAATTAGTTACCCTGTACCATTCCTAATATTATTGCAGAGTCCTTGTTGTCAACAAGAGTTCCTAAAGTTCATACTGTAATTAGCATTGCTTCCATACTTCCTAAGTTGATGGTGTATCACACCAGTCAGTGAATTCATTTCCACAAAACAAACAAACAAACAAACCCTGCCAACACAATTCTCTAGCAATAATTTTTTAAACAAGTACACTGTAGCATTTGTGCCAAGCACTACCCTTCTATTCCAAGCTGTTCATAATAGCATCTTGATCCCAGTAATCAGCAGGCTATCCAGATTACAAATCTTATCAGAGTAGAATCTTTCTTGGCTTGTTTCTTTCACAACTTCTACAATTTGAGTGCCCTAGAGAGAAGTTCTGAGACAAAGATCATGATACATGATATTCTTAAGGAAAGGATGCAAAATTAGATGGGGGAGAAGCTTCATGGCTGTACAACTTCAACGTGGTCCCATAACCGTAAGAGATCTCAGACACTGCAATGGTCCACTAGAAGAGACTGTAAAAATGATTTGAACTTTGAATAAAATTCTGCTTAGTGACATCGTGTTAATCAATGTTCTCTGGCCTAATAATTTTACCAACAATGGTGTTTTCTATTGTTCCACAAAAAAATGGAATTCACAATTAATATTGTATTCCTACCTCATAGGAACCAACATAAAACATAGCCCTAACTGAGAAAGTCTGTTTTTGCTTATTTGATATGCCTAGCATTTACATCCACATTTTTTTAATGCAATTAATTGTTTTTCCTGTCTCTATTCATCACTAATTTTTTTGTCAGTGGATATGATGTCATACTGTAGGACTAATCAAAATTAATTTATTAAATTTATTAAGCTATGTTCATTATGCCTCTTAAGGCTTCAACTCACAGTTCACGGTTTGAAGAGAAAATTTAGTTTATAGAAAATCTAAATTTGTCTTTATAACACATGGTATGCTGTTAAAGGGTTGTGGATTAGTAAAATTGCATGTTTTATAAGTGAATTCGATAGTTGTAACAAATGTTTTATGTCAGCGATGAGATAGTAAACATTTTAGGCTTTGTAGACCACACAAGCTGTGTCACAACCACAAACCTCCAGGATTGTCCAAAAAAAAAAAAATGTGCATGACCATGATGAAAAAGGCTTTACATACACAGGACAAGGCATATTTGACAACCAGGTTACAGTGTGCCTAATCCCTGATCCTGATAAATTATTTTAATTAAATGCTTTATTTTGACTGTCTTCTGCTATTCTGGGATGTTATTTATTCAGAAAGAGGCTAGAGAATGAAAATTTGTTCCTGCTTTACAAGACACAAGTACATTGGTTCTTAGCTTGACATTTTTTTTAAATCCTAGGATGCCATTAGTACAGACGAACAATAAAAGCAAAACCTGTGTATTCATACAACTTTAGCACCGATGACAAAACTCATTTTTAACTATTGATAATAGAAGTTATTAATTGACTTAAGAATGTATGAAAAAATTTGTGGAGATACATCGCCAGTTAGGAAGAAGATGAAGTTTGACTCTCATAGAAAACTTCACATTAATCAGCAAGATGCTGAAAACACTGAGGTGAGCAGGGACCAGATGA
>JADRCH010000187.1:2378140-2448140 GCA_019843965.1 Rhynchomys soricoides | reverse complement strand
TTATTTATCTACTTTGTATTTCTGGGATCCTATCTATGTAAAATCTAAATTGTCCTGTCAATCACAGTTAAGAACTGGGCCACAGACTACTGAAATCAATTCCTGCCTCACCTAGTTTCCTATCTGAGGAAAGCTCCTTCTTTACTGTAATAGTAGGAAACTTCTCTTTCCTGGCACATTCTTTCCCTGCACAAAGAAACTCTCAATCTTCCTGTACCAAAAACGTCACTTAGCATTAACTATTCTCTGTGAGTTGTAATAGAGTCATTTGTCCTTTTCTTTCTCTCAAGTCAACTATTTTATATTGTCTCTCCTCTATTTTAACTTAATATTACATTCCTGTTTTAGGAAGGGGGTGGAGAAACACAATCAAATGAGATGATATTTGGTTTGTAATGGTTTTACTTAGAATATCAAAGATGAGTACAACTGAAAGAATATTCTGTACTATATTAATTTCCTCACCAGTTCAGGCAAATCCTGAGTTTAGAAATCAAATCTTGGAACTTAAGATTTTCAAATTTACCATATTGATAAGTTTATATTTACAAATGCCTATTTAACATATTTCTGATATATTTAAATACTCTCATTAATATCAGCAGGGCTGTGTACTGATTTTAGTTTTGTGTGTAGTACTAGGGAATCAGTTAAATTCTTCAACTCAAACAGAGGATAAAACAAAATATTTATTGAGGTGAAAGTTCTTTGAAGTTACTGACTAATAACAAGATTCATATAATATTTTCCAGTTTTTAAAAGCTTCAGCAAATATTATCACCTTGAAAATGGCAACCAGTGTTTTGGTCTAATTTTATAAATGAAAAAGTATATTAATAGCCTAGACAGTTTAATAAAGATATAATAATTGCAGAATCCAATAACAATCTAATGACTTAAGAAGGAACTAAAGCAATTGTGAAAATTAAAATTTAGACATAAATACTTTAAGTTCTAGTGTAGGTTCCACTGCCTTAAGCTTTCTCATGCCCAAAATTACCAATGATATATAATAATTGCTGCAAAGAATATTAGATCACAGAGTACAGCACTCACATGTATGATTATATATTGAAACTAAATTTCTGACTGTAGGGAAAATTTATAACTTAAACTATATGCAAGATAGCCACTTCCTTTACGAGAAATAATGATGCCTACTTCAGTGGATTTGCAGCAAGAAGGCATGGTATTGGCACATAGGAGACTGCCTTCCTGTTTTCTTCCATTCCAAATCTCCTGGCCTTAAGGTAGGTTGAGTTTTAATACAAAACCTTTTCACAGTTAGCTTATTTTTCACGTGAAGAAAATATTGTTTCATATCTAAGATCACAAGTCTCTTTACTAATCACTGTCTTACCTCAGAGAACACTCAGAACTGTGAACATCCTTGGGAGGGTCATCTTTGAATATTGAAGACGATGCATTATCAAACTAGGTGTCATATCACTGTGAGCTTAAGTCATTCTCATTTGAAAGGATTCAGGATATACATAACTTGTAGACGTAACTTCAAAGGAATACAGCTTTTAAAGATATGCACACATTTTCATCTCAAATTTTCAGTTTTTCCCTTTGCTGACATTTCTAAATTTTCTTAAATATTTTTATGATAATTGTATTTAAATACTAAGTACAATAATTTTAGAAGAAAAAACCTTCTACACAGCATTATGTAGCCACCTAGATTTGTAATTTCCTCTGGGGGAAAATGCATCTAGCATACCAAAGGGACTGTAACAATAAATCAATAATCCACTTAAGATTTATACAATTAGTTATAGAAACTGCTGCCTGGTGTGTGTGGGTGGGTGTGGGTGTGTGTGGGTGAGTGTGTGTTTATGATGAGACTTTGATGAATGAGCACTGTGTGGTGTGCTATTTGGAATATTTTGTTCCTATCTGATTTCCATATATCTGTAAAGAACTCCGTAATGAGTAACCTACTGGGATGAATTAAAGTCAAATCAAACGTTGTTTTAATGGTTACTATATGCCAGTGTTCAGTCAGTCACTACTTAGTCCCCCAAGAAATGTTGGAAGCATTGTATGTCAGGGAAAAAGATAGCCCTTGAGGATGTTTTCTTTGTCAATAAGGGTAGATCCATCAACAAAAAGGATGGTAGTGATAATGTACTGACCAAACCAGGGTACATTCCGAAGCAATATGACCAAGTGACAACGGTGGAAAATAAGTTGAAAGTAAGAACCTATAAATAAGGGAAGTAATTACAGCATGATTAGGATCAGGTGTGGGGTTAGAGGTGAAGAATGACAGCAATAACAAGAACCTGGAGGCTGAAATAGGACACATGTTTAGGATGTCATAAATATTACTACACTCTGGGGCAGGGAATAAGCAGGGGTTGAGATTCATGATCTAGGATAAAAAGGAGTTAGAATTTGAGGGTGTCTTAGGGTTTTACTGAGGTGAACAGATACCATGACCAAGCCAACTCTTAAAAGAGCAACATTTAATTGAGGCTGGCTTATAGGTTTAGAGATTCAGTCCATTGTCATTAAGGCAGAGTATTACAACATCCAGGCAGGCATGGTGCAGGAGGATCTGATTGTTCTACATCTTCATCTGAAGGCTGCTAGAATAAGACTGGCTCCCACATGATTGGAAGCATGGTCTCATTGCCCACCCAATAGTGACACAGCCTCCATCAAGGCCAAACTTACTCCAATAAGGCCATACCTTTTCTTTGTTGTTTTGTTTTGTTTTACCTTTTTTTATTTTTCATGCTTTATTTACATTTCAAATGTTTCCCCCTTTCCAGATCTCCTCTTTGGAACCTCCCCATTTGCTCCCCTCCCCCTGCCACTATGGGGGTATTCTTCCACCCATCCACCCATCCACTCTCATCTTCCCTCCTTGGCATTCTCCTATACTGGGGGATCTAACATATAGTGCCATTCCCTCAAACATATTTAAACCACACAGAGGGCGTTTTCAAAAGTTGCCAGTATTAGAATTCAATACAGAGTGGAGAAGATAAATAAAAATATAAGAGATTCATTAAAAGAAAATTAACCTGAATATATAAATAATCTGAATATTCAGGAACATAAATATTTAATTTTTTATTTGCAAATAAATTTAAGCCATGAAAAATGTAATAAGTTAAATACAACTTAAGTATACTTAAGTATAGTTAAGCATAAAATGCATTGCCTACAAAAAGGTAGGGGGTTGTCCTGGAGCTGTTTGTATCTGAATGCTAAGTACTATACTCCAAATTCTGGTTGTTCCAAGATGAATAGATCCTCATGCACACCAGCCTTTGTTGTGTAAACCTTGCTCCCGAATTTGAAACAATTGGTTAAATAAAACTGGTGACAGCTGAGTACTGGGGAGAATGGTGGAGAGACATGGAGTTTGAGATACTGGGTGGAGGTCACAGGTCAAGCCATGAGAAGGAAAACGGACTTGAGAGAGAGAGAGAGAGAGCACAGAGGAGGAGGAGGAGGAAGAGGAGGAGGAGGAGGAGGAGGAGGAGGAGGAGGAGGAGGAGGAGGAGGAGAAGAAAGAAAAGAAAAGAAAGAAAGAAAGAAAGAAAGAAAGAAAGAACGAACATGGAGGGAGGAAGAGAATGTGGAGAAGAGACCAGAAGGTCTTCATTAGTCATGATGGATCAGCACCATGCAACAGAGTGAAATGCCTCCCCAGGACACCAGACTGCTAGAGCAGAAATAACTCAGAGACTTTCCAACAGCAAGTATTTAGGAAGTACACTTGGGAAAGTAGCCAGACTAGCATTAAAGATTAAGAATGGGGTAATTCCCCAGTAATTGCACAGAGCCTAATAAATAAAAAGCATAGTTTGAATCTTAGTCATTTAAAGTTATACAAAGATAAGACTAATAATTATTTTACATTTGTCACCCAATATGGGATTCCAATGTGTTGTGGAATTAGTATTGTTCTGAGGGTTACCTACACCCCCTTGTTGCCTTTAAGTACCTACTTGGGTTTCTACTTCAGTTAGGCCATATAATTCCCAAGTAAAAGACACAAAAACCTTTAGAGATGGGCAGATATCAATCTTCTATGCTATTCCATTTCCCTGTGATGATCTCTGAAATATCAATTACCATGTTTCACCTGGGCTGCTCGTACTTCATCAGGATAGCCCTAATGTCCGTGTGCTCATGATCCATACGACCCCAGGGTGGCTTCCTCCTCCTCCTCCTCCTCCTCCTCCTCCTCCTCCTCCTCCTCCTCCTCCTCCTCCTCCTCCTCCTCCTCCTTCTCCTCTTGTAGTTCCTGTCTGAGATTCTAAGTCTGAGAAACCTTGCTGCACCATCCTCTCTTCTGACTATTCTAGGCTGTAGGCATCTTTATTAACCAATCAGGGATAACGTAGAGACAAGGTTTACCTAGCATCATTTGGTGTTTGTAAGGATCTTATCATCAGGGGGCAACAGGATATTGTAGGCCAGTATTTAGCATTTGAATACATAGCAGCTCAAGACCAACCCCAACAGAGAAATATTTCAGAAAATACAATAAACTACTTTTTCAACTTCCAGCATTTTAAACCTCCAAGTAGCTAATATACTCCCCTCCGGTATTCCTGATTTAATACATACTAAATCTATATTTCATCTTTGCTGTTCTGGACCCATCTGGGCAGTCCTTCCAGGGCTGCTTTCCCCCTTTTACCTATATTTCTGCCGTCTCTCCCTCCTGCACCTTCTCGGAGTGGTCCATCTCCTATGCCATTCTTATGGTGCACCCCTTTCTCTCTCCTGTATTTCTTGCCCTGGAACCCTAAATGTCCCACGTGTCTCCCTCCCCAACCATTGACCACTGGCAACTTTCTTTCCCATCAAAGCCAAATGGGGGCAGGGACCCTCAGCACAGATGTGCAGGTTCCGATGTGATTTGGAGAGCCAAAATAATACAAATAGAATTAGAACTAGTCTCCTACAATGATCTGTAGAATGCTATGTATTATGGGCTTGGTTTGGAATAATTCATAAAGATGGCCTGGGATTAGGTGTTCATTTGCTAGGAAGACTCAGGAGCAGATTGGGGGCATTGTCCAATGAGTTCTTGTGAGCACAGAATGCTAGGGTTTGTTCTAATATGGGCCAATATGGTAATCTAATAGCATTCCAAGTAACATTTGTATTCTACCACTGACTCTTAAACACCAGTAATCCTGGGAAATCATACAGACCAAGTTAACAAAGTGTAGCACCTGGGCCTGTTGGAAACCTTTACCTTTTTCTTTTTTTCTGGAATCCACTCGAAACTATCAGTTTTCTGGGATGTTCAGTAAAAAGGACAAAGTAACACATCAAAATAAAGACACAGACTGTGGCACAGCTTAGTCCCATTTTATTTTCAGTTTTAAGAGGATCCAGGTGCAGCATGTTTTGTTTTACCCTTCACCTTAAAATTAATGGCACAGCATAATCCTCCCTGTTAAATGTCTAAATATTTAAGGAGTTCACTAAGATAGAAGGCTCCTGAATTCGTCTTATTCATCCTCATCTTACGACAGCAATGTTTTCTATCAATAAGTCTGAAGAAGTCATGACTTGTTGATTACTCAGTGCTATTAATGCAATGTAAAAACAAAGATGTGATACCTTTGGCAAAGAGGTCATTGAAATCCCTGAAAACTGTGATGCAGTGTGGGACAGCAAAAATAGACCTGTAAAAAAGAGAGTGAGGAATTATTGATGCTCATGCCGTGTGAAACACAAGTGCTTCTCTTGTGTTTTCTGAGTTAATATGGAGAAAGTCACTTTCGTATTCTGTTTACAGGCTAGCAGAGGATGGGATCATTGGCTGGCAAACCGAGGCTGCATATGCCATAGAATCTAAAATTATCGTCAATGCATGACTAAGCTGACATTCTTTAAGATCCCTTTGTTACCTGGACAGGCAAAAGGAGACTTGAGAGAAATCATAGCCCTTATATTTTTCAAGTCTAGAGTATTGTCAGCAATTTCTCAGGAATATATATATTCTGTTATTTTTTTTTTAAAAAAAAAAATGGTTTTCTATGCAAAGCCAGTTTACAGACATCAGCTTTAACAATGAATACACAGATACTGTAAGCTGCTGGTGTCAGTTTCAATTATTAACTGGAGAAACAAACAAGCAAAAGGTAGGTTAAGGATTGGCCCACTGGGCTCACTGTGAGATGGTAGAGTGCATTGATTGCCTGACCTCTCCAAGCCTGGTGAACTACACTGACATTTGAATCTCACATAATTAGTGTCAGCTCAGAGTAAAAGCCAGCAATCCCTTTCAGTTTGATTATTTCCCTTTCTCCAGTGTGCAGTTGTCCTAGTAAATTGTACATCATTCTGAAGAAGGTAGAAGAAAGATTGACAGCATAACTTTTTGGCAAAATATCAGATTCTTCTTCCCAGAGGCTCAACTTCCTTGCATTTAAGGAATCTAATAGTGTTACTGGTTACATCTGGGCATCAACTGAGTATCCATAGCTGTATTTTTATAAGGCAAACTAGATTTTATTTCCTTGGCCTATAGCCTTTCTGCTTTGGTAGAAAAGGTAACAATTGACTTACTATCAATGTTAACTTCTTAGACCACCATGATCTAGTAGCAAACACTATTAGTAGGACTGAGTTAAACTAACCTAATGGTGATACAAATCACACCTCCATTGCTATGGCTATGCAGTGTCATCATTTGATCCCACCACCTTGAGGTCCCATCATTCTTATTACATCTGGATTGCCTAATTCAATGATTATGACTTCTCTGGAAAAGTTACAAACTATAGAAAGGAGAAACCACAGAATTCCATTGAAATTATTTCTCACATTAGTGGTTAAGGATTTGAGTAATTAATTGTTTTAGAATAGATAAGGTTTAAATTAAAACTTACTATAGTATCTTATTCTCTCGTAGCCTTTGAATCCTTCTCATTGTATTAAACCAAGGTGGATCGGGCATGGCTAACTTATGTAAGTTACCTTTCAACTCATGTGTCAGTCAACACACCAAATTATTTGGTATTTTTCCTAACTATCAAGCTACAGAATATAAGGTAGCATCTCTGCTTAGAGTATTCATACTAACAAATTAGACCTTATCAACTCTGTTTATTTTCTACCATTATCCCACAGTCTAATGTTTATTCATCATGAGTAGAGGCTATGGGCTGAGTATTTATGTCCATTCAAGTTATCATTAATCTTTAATGTGATTGCATTTTAAAATGAGGACTGAGATGCAACTGTGTTATGTCATCAGCTAAGGATCTTACAATGTAATTTTAATTAATGCCCTATCAAAAGAGTATGTACACATATAGGAATAATCAACCATATTAGAAAATAGTAAGAAAATAACAGCATATACACTAGATGGAGAGTCAATTCTAGACTCAAACCATGTTTGTGTTTGTGTCATGACCTCAGACTTACATATACACTTCCCTCTGTCAGAGAAGTTTATCAAAAAAAACATAAAACAAAAAAACAAAACAAAAAAAAATGAGTCTTCAGTAGTAATGACCTGCCTTGTCCTCAGATCTTTTTTCAAATACCATCCTCCAATAAAATAACTACAGACCAGTAAACAGGATAATGCAAGATGACTCTGAAACTATGTGCTATCCACACCACAAACACACATCAAAATAACAAAACTAAATTTAAGGAATTACTGAAACAAATACAGTATCTTAGAATCAATCAATCAGTAAATAAATAAATAGAAAACAAAAAGAGAAAAATGATATTAAGTAAAAAGTAGAAAATTCTGCTAAGCACACACATGATATACATACATTCAGGCAACACATACATACACATCAAATGAAAATAAAGGTTTATAAATCTACGTACTTTAGGCCTCGGTTAATATTACTGTCAATGTTGGTATATTAGTGCCATGCATTATATTAAAGTAAGAAGTTAATGGGAGAGAAACTTGGTTCAAGGTACACGATAACTATGGTAAGGTCTTGATAAATTTTATCTATCTATCTATCTATTTATTTATTTGGGTTTGGGATTTTGAAAACAGGGTTTCTCTGTGTAGCCATGGCTGTCCTGAAACTCACTCTGTAGACCAGGTTTGCCTCATATTTTCTTTTACATGAACAGAGATCTGTCTGCCTTGTTGATAAATTTTTAAATGTTCTAAAACTATACTTAATTTAAAACTGGCTAGTCAGGTATTTTGTGTTCATGTGCGAAGTATGTGAAGAATTGTGTTTAATTTTCTCTGTGATATTTTTCAATGTTATTGCTTCTCACAATGTGGCCCTTGACCCAGCAGCATCCACATCTTCTGTGAACTTAAAATCTCAAATTCTTAGACCTTCCCCACCTATCCCAAATGACAAATGTATGTTGGAACAGCTTATAATTTTACCAATCTTATTAAGTGATCCTATATACACACCAAAATTTGAGCACTACTGCATTTTAATATTATATATATAGTTTAATTATTTACCTTGAGTTTAATTAGTTTTTGAGAACTAGTTAAAAACCCAAATATTTATTAAAATGTTGATAATCATATTTTCATCAAGTAAAAATCTGATAAGCAATGATTTCATTCTAAGCATATGCTAGCTCCCTTTCAGCATAAAATTATAAATGGTGTGACTCATTTGTAAATTATAAAAGATAGGCTAGGAAGAATAATTGACTGAGTCAAGGTCACCAGTAAGTTGTTAATTAAGATCAAATATGCTTAATTCAAAAAGACAATTATAATTTGTTAAAATATTTGTTCTTCCTATTACTCCAGTTACTTTCCATAACATCAAAATAAATAAGTAAATATTATTTGTTTTAAAAGCCTCAAGATGTTGAGTCAGCGGACCAGAGTTTTGAGTTCATCTTACCATATTGTCTGCTTTGTGATTGGCTTAGATCTTTCAAATTTAAAGTAACTGAGTTTAAATTGAAGGGCTTTTAATATTCCCTAAGCCACAAGTTCCTCATAAACTAGTTTATTCATAGTTTTAAAGATTATAACACAGCAAAATGAAAATGTTTCTTGCCTTTATGTAAAAGACTCCTTTATTGTTATGATTACTAGGTTGTGCTTGGTCTCCCTCACAGGTATATGTCTCAATTTTTTCACAAATACAGAAATTTATGAAACATAAACTTAGAATAAAACTAAAGAAAATAGTAAAGCATATCATATACACTTGTATTATACTTCCTAATTTCTTTGCAAATAATTATATTCTAATAGGTCTGTTGTCTGAATTTATATGGATCAAAAAGTATGGATAATGGATATTCTAAATATTTCCAATAAGATGGTAAACAACTAGCAAAGTAATTAAATGGTAGACAAAACAGAAGTACTGAAATGTGGTATAGATTTTTAAAATGATTTACTGTCAACTTACATGTGGATTTAATACATTTCTTATAGTATTAAGAGCAGGATAATTGTTACTAATGGAGAATCTGTGTAGGGGTGTAAATAAACGGAGTAACTACAAGTCAATCACCTTAATTAATAACAATGCATAAAACATTCAATAGTGAAGATTAGAATTGATTTCATGCAAATTAGGACTTACATGGGATTCATAGACAAGAGCAAGGGAGTATACAAGCTGGTATTTCAACCACAAAGATGCAGCTTTAAGCATTTAAATCACACTGTGGCTCTAATATGCTACATTTAAAAATTCAATAGAATCAGCTTTACAGAACTTATCTTAGCTTTTAAAATGATTCACCACTAAGCAAAGGAAAGCAAGACACTTGTTACTTTGAAATTAACCAAAACAAAATTTCTTTAAAGATACATTGTAGAGACATTCTAGCAATAGTCAGTCGAGAGTGACTATTGATACATAGATTTCACAGGTATGATGGTCTTCAATCTTCAGGGAGATAAAATCACAAGATATGATGCAGAATAAATGATTTGATGTAGAGTTTGATCACAGAGATCAGACAATTGTGAAAGCCGGAGGAAAGCTCTGTGGAAGATTTCCTTCCTCAAGACTTTTGCTCACCTAGCCCTGCACTCACAATTCAAAAGAGTGTGGACTCAGTGGCTGGCCTACACTATTGTATTAATGAAAAGAATTTTAAAATGAAGTGGTGGAGTAGAGCAATCTCTTTTTATTATTAGAAGCTCTACTATTTAAATATCTTTCAAATAGCATGGCTATTTTAACAATTGGCTTAATATTTTCAAGTCTATTCTTCACCTGCTAACAAAGTATAACTATGAATATGCAAATCCCCAAGTGCATTTCAAAACTTTCAATACATACACAATGAATAAGGCTATTGAATTGTTAACACTCTACCTGTGAGTTGAAACATAGGATAAAAGGAATTTTTCCCAAAATTTATCAAGAACTTTAGCCTTAACTTTAAGTTATGCATGTCTGGGCATCCACCCAAAGAGTCAATTGAGTTGTAAAAATAGAGTGATCTGGGACCCTCTCTGTATAATCAATCAAAAATTGACCACATGCCACCTTCCTGCTAAAAAGAAAGCTATTATCAAAATAAACTGCTATTTATTTTATGATTACAATTAAGAACATAAAGAGATTAATTATTTCCATCAGAAAGATGGATTTTTCTAAAATCATCACCTTTAATCATGCCTAAAAACTACTCTAAGGAAATTATTCATCATCTCCTGGAATGTGAATTATTGAATTAATGATTAATTGTCCTAAATATACTTTGTACAAAGCATACTTGGATAAAATATTTAAGGTTTCTCTTTTATAGTGTGACCATTAACCTTTGTGTGCAGGTTACCCTGCTCTTATCTTTCAGTATAAAGAAATTAAAAATTATTAATTGTCTTACATTTTACAATAGTTAACATGCATATTTCTCTTACAAACTCATTCTTCTTTGTGTTCTTCCAAATCTATCCTATGCCACAAATTTACATCTTATGGTCATTCCAAAATAGAGAATGTTATAATTATTTTGTATCAGTGTGGGCCAGACATATATGCATTCATTTGTGATAATGTTGCATTATTAAACTTGTAACTTCAAGATTTTACTTCAAGTTTCATACTAATACCTTTCTGGCCCAGTATGCTATTTGTGAATATGTAACATGACATTTTGAATAGGAGTTGTTATGATGGCATGTTCTGCTTTCTCCCTCAGGGTGTTCAGATGCTGCTACTACACACCAGGCTGGAAGGTTGAAGTGGAGGCCTGAATGAGTAGGGTCTGCAGGATCCCAGTCAGGCTGCATTGGAGGGGTACTTCTCTGAGCATTTTAGTGTTTCAGCTCTCTTAGATGATCTTCAGGGAAAAATCTTGTGTACATATACTCTTCTCAGGTAGAAGAGGGCTGTATATGAAACTTGGAGAGTGGAATGTAGTTTTCAGACTAAATGTAAATTATGCATTGGCTTTAAAGTATTTGGAATGTCTTTTTTGCATAGACAGGCATTCCAAGAATCTCAGGTACTTGCTGGAAAGATTCTTATGGGGATACAGGGAGTTGAACTTGTAGGTTTGCCAAGGACTATATGATCTTCTTCAGATAGAGGGTATGGGGGCTGGACTCTGCATATAAGGCTGAGAAGGCTAGGCTGATTCCATGACAGGTTTCAAATTGGCAGTTAATGAGACTCGACCTAAATCTGTTTCCATGAACTGGGCAATTCCAGGCAAATCCAAGCCTCAGAAGCTGCCCTGCCACCTGGCCCAAGGCAAGGACAATGAGTCAACAATAGTTTCCAGACTTCCTCAGCTACTTCTTTAGCAACAAGTTTCCAGCCCATATGCCCTGGTAATGGAAAGTTCCTAGAGATGGAGTAAGATAAGGGCCACCTACCCAGGAATGCCCTAATAAGCTTTAAATCAGGCCAGCAAGCTCACTTGGTTGTCTCTCTGTCTTGGTAATGGGAGACCCCAGCATGCTGGACTTCCCCAGAATAAAACACTCCTTGCATTTACATATTATTTGAGTCTGGGGTATTGTTCTTCAGCTAATCATGAACCTTTACAAGGTCAGGCAGAGAAGAAGAAGCGTTGCTGGGAAAAAGAGTTCTCCATTTTCTGCCAAGCTCAGAGGAGCTATCTGAACATGTTAGAGTGTGACCATAAATAGCAGCGTTTCCCCACTTCCCCATAGGCTGTTGACATTATTCTTAATATCCAGGTAGAACTAAGTGGTAAGCTCCTATTGCAGATGACATCACATATCTTGATTATAGGATATTTAAAAAATCAAGGTAGTTTTGAACTAGAAGCTTCTCCTCTGCTGGCCAGCTTTCAGAGTTCTAGAAGGTGATAATAATCTTACAAAGTCTTTGGCCCTCCACAGTACAGTACTGCCCTTCCAGGAAAGATATAATATGGCACAAAATCGTATGGCTGTTCTAGAAACACCAGTGACTTTATGATTAGTTTTGAGACCTGCTCCACAGGATGGAATTGATGCCAAGTCTTATAAATGAACTAAAATACCCATGGTGGGTATTCCCAGGACTTGGAGGATTTAATACTGTAATTTTGTTAAGCCGACATGGTTTCATACTGCCATCTAAGTAACTACATTTCTGCCCATACACAAATGTGGCTTTCAGTTTTAATCAGAGAAGCTCTCTCTCCCCATAAATGCTAATAAATGCAAAGATTGTTGCCTATTTAAAATGGTGAAAATAAGTGGCTTCTGGGTATTGGGTTCTAATGAGAGTATCTGAAACACCCTTCAAAGGTTCCAAGAACACAGCAGAAGAAAAGACAGAAATACAAGAGTTAGAAAACATAACATTAGGATGAGACATGCTACCTTGTGGAAAGGACATGGCCCTTGCAATTAGGAATTCATAGCAGCTAAAGTTTCCTATAGTGAGCCTGAACAAGAGTGGGCCTGTCAACAGTCATTCATGGATGTCGGAGAGGCTCATATGGCCCTACGCTTGATGGTAGAAAAGAAGTCTTCAGTTTCAGTAGTGCACCTGCTAGTGTGATTTCCATGCTCTAGCAAATAACCCCACATCTAGTACACGTAGAAATGGTCTTGTTTAAACTGAGTGAGTCACAAAAAGACACGAAAGCTGAAGGAAGGGTTTTAGGAAGGGAAGACACCTGATGGGGTAGGATGGGGGGAAATAAAGAGTGGAAATGAGTGAGAGAATGTATTATACACATGTATACTCAAGGAGTGCACTGAAATAATGCATGAAAATTAAATACCATATCCATTATAGAATTATATAAGTGATAAGTGATAAAATAATAAAGAAAGAATCATGCAGTTTTGCCATAGTCAGCAATTTTCATTATTCTATGTGGAACAGTACCAGAGCCAGGATACATTATAAAAGTGAGCAAAGTCATTTATTCTGAACTTTACATGTTCAGAACAGCATAGAATTTTGTGTAATATTTTGGTTTGGTCATAATTTGGTGATGGTGACATACAGGTTTTTAAAAGCCAGGGAATAAAATAACTTTCTATTAAAAGCCCATGATAAAAATAGAGAAACACTCAAAAATGTGCAGTAGCTGGGTGATACCTAACTTTGATACTATAATCCATTGTTTGTTTGTTTTCCAGATTCTTCAATCCCATGCCTTTAAACACTATTATGTTCCTTTGAATATGTATCTCTTCTTTTAATTTCACTCTCCCAAACCTTGAGGTGGATATTATTGAAATCAATACACCAGTATTGAATAATAGAATATAAAACTTTAAAATTTGCATTAAAAGACTTTGAGCTGCAATCCTTTGGTTTTAAATAGCTTTGCTCCAAATATCTGTATTGCCATCAGCTTCTCTGTTACGACAGTTCACAACTGCAGGGCTGATATTGGAAAATACAGAGTTCAGATACATTTATTGAGTGAAGTTAGTCAAATATGCAACTCTTGGTTTTCTGTAACTCATATTGATAGAGATGGTAATGTTTTCTGAGCATTGCTCAAAATGCCTCTGTAAACATTTGTTTATATGGGGGTGACCTTCTGAAAACCTTTCTGATATGATCTCAAGCTTAAGCTGCTTATGACGTTTGGATTTCATATCTTGATGCTTTAGAGATATGTTTTCTTTACAATCAAGCATATCATTATGTTTTATGTTATGAAGAACTAAATAATCTGTTGTAAATTATTTTATATTATTAAGGAATTCATTTCTGTTTAGAGAAAAATATGATTATGAACATTGAAACATTGACCAGTATAGTCAGGTGATTCTTGAAATCTAAAAAATGTAATGTACATCACAAGGACATTCAACTATGTCATTCTTTTTGGGTGCATGTGTGTGTGTGTGTGTGTGTGTATGTGTGTGTGTGATGTATCTAATATTTTCTCATGTAACAGATTCATGATAGAGGAAGGAAAGTCTTTATGAAAACATGTAATTTAATTTATTTTAATCTATAATTATAATACAAAATATATGAGAGTAAAAGTCTAAGTTTGTTCCTAGTACTGAATTTAAATATCATATTGATGACTTATATTTACTAACTTGTTAAAGAAATTCTGAATTGGTTACATGTGCTACACTCTAAACTCTATGCTTAAATATGTACAAAATCACTATTTGTACATATTTGTGTACAAGGTTGTGTACATATTTGTGTACAATTGTGTACTGAGGTTGTAGCATAGAGCACTTGTCTAACATGTACAAGAACTTGGGTCCAATCAATGTTTGCCTAATAATAAAGATATATATATATATATATATATATATATATATATATATATAAATTTCTAGTAGACCAAAAAGAAAAAGATACAACTCTCAGAGAAATCTATGTTACAATCACTACAAGGTTTTGCTTGTTAAAATGTGTAACAAAAAATTAAGAAAGACATTAAAGGTGATAATTAAGTCATAATAGATTCTCCTATATTATTGATGGGGATAAAATGACACTGGAAGATCCTTAAGCCTGGAAAAGAATTAAACCATGATTATTATAATGACTTGAAAGTTATGACTACCTACCAATGGCTTTGAAGATCAGAGACAGCAATGACCAGATGGGGATTAGTCTATAAAAACTGGGGGGGAAAAAGCCAGGATACAGGTTATCTCTCAGAAATGTTAGAATGAACACAGTTTCCCACCAACCCCTGACTTCACCTCTGACATCACTGCATCAAGATCCTCTCAAACTGCTGATGACTATAACTATAAGCTAATGCTTATATAGAATATAGTTATATAGAATCTGTGCTATTTTAAGCCTATTTTAGCACAAAATCTGTGCCCCACTACTATAGCAACAATGGAACATTAATAGCCTCCATCACGGGACTATGTTATAATAGAGATAATCAGAAAGTACAATAGGATTCCAAGAGGGATATTTTATCAGCTAATGGTGGCAGTAAGCGAGGTCAAGGAAAGGTGGTCCTAAGGAGTGACTGACAGTAAAACTCCATGTTAAAGCAAGATTGGATTTGGGGAGAAGGGGAAAGAGAGTGACCTAATGTAGGCAGTGACTGTCATGCTTAAAATTATCTAGAGCTGAAAGTAAATGGACTATTTTGATCTGATGATATGTCACTCAGTAAAGTAAGTAGTATGTGCTGGGCTTTCTTATTTTGGGGTATGTACATTTTACCTTACAGATGTGTGTCTCTTCATATATAATAGCTATTATTTTTCATTTTATTGAAAATAGATTCTTTTCTCATAATATATCCTGATTAGAGCTTCCTCTCCCCTACTCCTCTCCCTTCCTACTCCTTTTCCTCCCACTATATCCACTCCCTTTCTGTCTCTCAGAAAAAAAAAAAAAAGGCTTCTAAGAGATAACAACCAAACATAACAAAATAAAATATAATAAGATAAAACAAAACTGTATCATCAAGGCTTGGCAAGGTAACCCGAGAGAAGAAAAACAGAATGAGAATCAGAGAACCATTTGCTCATACACTAAGGAGTCCTATAAGAATGCTAAGCTCAAAGTTATAATATTTATTTAGAGAACTTGATGTAGACCTGACTAAGCTCTATGCCTGCCGCTTCATTTCCTGTAAGTTCTTTTGAGCCTTCTTCATATATATTCAAAGGACCTTCATCCTGGGTATACTCCATCCTCTCTGGTCTTTACACTCTTTCTGCCTCCTCAGTGTTTCTTGACCTCTGAGGAGGATTTGAAGGAGACATCCCATTTAGAGCTGTGTATCCCTGGGATACCCTCTCCACTTCATGTCTAGCTGGGGGTCTCTGCATCTGTTTCTCTCTGCTGTGGAAGGAAGGTCCTCTGATGAGTCACTGATCTAAATGTTAGCCACCACACAAAAATACTGAAGGAAAAACAAAACAAAACACATGATCATCTTATTAGATGCAGAAAAGGACCTTGAAAAAAAATCCAACACCCCTTCATAATAAAAGTCCTAGAAAGATTAGGCATACAAGGGATGTGCCCACAACATAACAAATGCAATTTACTGCAAGTCTATACTAACCTCAAAGTAAGTGGGGGAGAAACTCAAAGAAATTCTTACAAAATCAAGAATAAGACATGGTTCCCACTCTCTCCATAGCTATTCAATTTATTACTTGAAGTCTTATCTACAGAAAAAATTTGAAGATGTTCAAGGGTATAAAAATTAGAAACAGAGAAGTCAAAGTATCTTTATTTGCAGATATGGTAGTATGTGTAGTGACCCTTAACAATTCCCCTAGGCAACTACTACACCAGATAAACAATTTCAGCAAAGCAGAAGGATACAAAATTAACTCACAAAAGTCAGTAGCCTTCCTATACAAATGAGACACAAACTGAAAAAGAAATCAGAGAAACTATGTATTTCACAGTAGGCTCAAGTAATATAAAATATGTGTTGGTAACTGTATTCAGGCAAATGAAAGACTTGTATTGAAAAACTTCAAGTCTTTGAAGAAAGAAATAGAAAATGATATCAGAAGATAAAAAGATCTTCTGTGCCTATGTATTGGTAGGATCAACATAATATAAATGGGCATCCTGCAAAAGTAGTCTATAAATTCAATGAAATGTCCACCAAAATTCCAACACAATTCTTCACAGAACTTGAAAGGACAATTCTCAACTTCATATGGAAAAACAAAACCCTAGGATAGCTAAACCAATCCTGAATAACAAAAGAACTACTGGAAGTCTCACCATTATTAATTTCAAATTGTATTTCAAAGCTATAGTAATAAAACCACATGTATTGGACTAAACATAAACAAGTTCATCAGTGCAATCAAACTGAAGAGCTGGCTATAAATCCCCACATGTATGGATACCTGATTTTTGATATAGAATCCAGAAATATACACTGAAAAAGTGACAGCATATTCAACAAATGATGATGCTAAAACTGGATGGCTGCATGTAAAAGAATGTTCCACACATATCACCATTCATAAAACTCAACTGCAAATGGATTAAAGACCTCATAAACTAAACATGAAAGAAGAGAGACAGCAGACTAGCCTCAAACTCAGTGGCATAGAAGAAGACTTTGAAGAAAACACTGAACAGCCCAGGCACTAAGATCAACAATTAATAAATGGGACCTCATGAAACTGAAATGCACAGAAAAAAGACATTTGGACAAATAGACAGCCTACAGAATGGGATAAAGGTTTTTACCAACCATACATCTGATACAGTACTACTATTCAAAATATATAAAGAACTTAGGAAAGTAGATCTCAAAAAACACCCAACAAATAATCCAATCGAAAATTTTGTTCCAGATTTAAGCAGAGAATTCTCAGTAGAGGAATCTTAAATGACTGAGCAATACTTAAAAAGATGTTCCATGTCCTAAGCTATCAGGAAAATACAAATCAAAATGAATGCAAATAAAAACATTTTGAGATTCATCTTTTTTTCAATGAAAATGATATATTTTTATAAAATTATTTTATTTATTTACACTCCATATGTGTCCCCATTCCCATTCCCCCTCCCCTTTGCCTCTGCCAGCATGCTCCACCACCCACCCAACCACACTTTAACCCCTCCCCCAGCATCCCTCTTCCCTTGGGTATCAAGACTCTACAGGATTAGGCACATCCTCTCCCACTGAGGCCAGACAAGTCAGTCTTCTACATATGTGCTGGAGGCCACTGAACATCCCATGTATGCTGTTTGGTAGCTTAGTCTCTGAGTGGTCTCAGGGGTCCAGGTTAGTTGTTACTTTTAGACTTCCTATGGGGTTATGATCCCCTTCAGCTCCTTCAGTCCTCCCCCAACTCTTCCATAGGGATCCCAACCTCAGTCCAATGGTTGACTGTGAGTATTTACATCTGTCTCAGTCAGCTACTGGTAGAGGTTCTCAGAGGACAGCCATGCTAGGCTCCTGTCTGCAAGTACAACATGGCATAAGTAATAGTGTCAGGGTTTGGTGACTGCCCATGAAAGAGATCCCAAATTGGGCCTGTCACTAAATAGCCTTTCTTTCTGTCTCTGTTCCATTTTCTTTGTTCCTGTATTTCCTTTAGAGAGGATCAATTCTGGGTCGAAATTTTGAAGTAGGTGGGTGACCCCTTCCCTCCAGTATGGGCCCTGTTTAAATACTGGAAGTGGTCTCTTCAGGTAACATCTCCCCACTGTTGGGCATTTTGGCTAAGGTCATCCCATTGTGTCCTGAAAGCCTCTCACATCCCAGGTCTCTGGGTCTTTCTAGAGGTTCCCATGTCCCCCACCTCCTGCACCTGCATATTTCCATTCATACGCCTGGCCCTCTGGGCTACTCTCCTGTCTCCTCCCCGTAGGTAATTCTGCCCACCTTTTCCCTTCCCTCTCCCTTCTCCCACCCAGATCTCTTCCCACCTCTGCCTCCTGTGAATATTTTGCTCCCTCTTCTAAATGGAATTGAGACATCCTCACATGGGCCCTCCTTCTTACTAAACTTTGTACACTCTGTGAGTTGTATCATGGGTATTTTGTACTTTTTATATAATATCCACTTATCAGTGAGTGCATATCATGCTTGTCCTTTTGGGTCTGGGTTACCTTATTCAGGATGATATTTTCTGGTTTCATCCATTTGTTTGGAAAATTCAAAATGTCCTCATTTTCAATAGCTGAATAGTATTCCATTGGGCAGATAAGCCACATTTTCTGAATCCATTCTTTGGCTGAGGGACATCTAAGCTGTTCCAGCTTCTGGCTATTATGAATAAGGCTGTTATGAACATAGTGGAGCACATGTCCTTGTGGTATGGTGGAGCCTCTTTTTGGTATATGCCAAGGAGTTGTATAGCTGGATCTTCAGATAGAACTGTTTCCAATTTTCTTAGGCACTACCAGGTTGATTTCCAGAGTGGTTGTACCAGTTTGCAATCCCACCAACAATGTAGAAGTGTTCTTTTTTCTCCACATCCTCACCAGCATGTACTGTCACTTGAGGATTTGATCTTAGCCATTCTGATTGGTGTGAGGTGGAATCTCAGGGTTGTTTTGATCTGCATTTCCATGATGACTAAGGATGTTGAACTTTTCTTTAAGTGCTTATAGACCATTCCAGATTCCTCTGTGGAGAATTCAGTTTAACACCTGTCAGAATGGCCACGATCAATAATTCAAGTGACAGCTCATGCTATAAAGGATGTGAAATAAGGAAAACTTTCCTCCATTGCTGGTGAGCATGCAAAATTGTACCGCCACTATGCAAATCAATATGGCAATTCCTCAGAAAGTTAGGAACTGATCTACCTCAAGATTCTGTAAGCCCAGTCTTGAGTATATACCCAAAATATACTTCATCCTACCTTGTTCTTATTCAAACTGGTCCATTTATATTTGATTAATAATAACCAGAAGCTGGAAGTAATCTGACTGCCCCCCAACCAAACAAAATGTATTTTTAAAAATGTAATCCATTTTCATGGTATAGTTTTAATCAATAGTAATGATATCATTACATTGCAGGCAAATGAATGGTACTAGAAAAAAATCACCCCAAGTGAAGTAACACAGACCCAGAAAGACACATATGGTATGTATTCACTTCTATGTGGATATTAATCATTAAGTAAATGATAACCAACCTATAGTCTGTACACCCAGAGATGTTTGTTATAGAGGAAGGGATGGGAGAACATGGATCTTCATGGGAGGGGGAAATAAAATTTATTTTATGGGTGGACTGGGTGTATGTAGCCGCACAAATGTGAGGATCAAGTGAGAAGCTGAAGGGGAGACAGGGTTAAAGGACAGAATGAGAGACAGTTGGAATTGAGTGGCATTTAAAGGATGTTATGGAAAACTAATGCAGGGGAAACTCCCTAAAATATATGAAGGCTATCCAAATAAGGTCTTCTAATAACGGGGGAGACCTAATTCCAACTGGACATTTGTAGTCAACAAATGAAGGTTCTGGTACCAGGACTGGGTTGTATTCTGTAGTAGGAAAGGCAGGACCCCCTCTATGTAAACACTGGGAGCCTAGCAGCTGCAAAAAGCATCTTCTGCAGGAGGACCTAATTGAGGACTGCCTGAGAGACCAAGGATTGCAGGTGCAAATAATGGCAGCCAATTGTGAACTGCTGTTTAGAAGAGATGCTTTCTTGGGATCAATGGGTCATGGGTGGAGGGTATTAAATGAGCTTGCAGCAGTCTTCAGATGAGCTTGCTGCAGCATTTCTCACCTGCTCCCAGAGTCTGTGTCATTGACTCTGCGCCACCTCACCTCCAACTCCCCAAGGGCAGGTAGGGTAGGGGTGAGTAGTCCAAGGCACAGACCACAGAATTCAATTGAGTTGTTGGCCAAGGAGGTCCCATGTTACTCCCCAAGCTACCCAGGCTGTTGCTAAAACAATGAGTTACTCTATGTAAACTAACAGCATGGCCACATTGTTGAGGATAACACCCACACAACTCATTGCCCGTGGAAAAGTTGAGCTGGTGCCTAGAGCATCTCTGTTTCCTGGTTTCTTTGGTACAAGAGACACATTGTAATCCACCAAAACAGAATTGTAAAACCAAACCCAGCCACAAAACTTTTGACCTACAATCCATTCTGCCTATAAGATATGCTAGGGCAATGGTGGCACAGAACTTCTGGGAGCTGTCAAGCAATGTCTAAACTGACAGAAGACTCACTCTATGAGATGGAACCTATACTCAGCACTGCTTGGGTGCCGAAGAACCAGAGACAAGATAGCCCAGAGCCTTAGGGTAAAACCAAACATCACTGGTCTAAAACAAACAAACAAACAAACAAAATATCAACAAAATAACTCATCGTGAATTCCACATTAAAAAATATATATAAGGATGGTAATTTTGTTCAGAAGTATGAAAGAGGAGATGTCAAGAAGATAATATCAGGATAAACATGATCAACGTGTGATATTTGCCTAGATGATGATCTCATAAAGAAATTACTGTTGATCTCATAAAGAAAGAATAACTAATATACACCAGAACATATAGATGTGTGTGTATGTGTGTGTATATATATGGTCAGAGGCGAATTAGCCCAGGACACTGACAATAAGTAAAGGCTTCATATCTGTACAAAGGTATTCTGATAAACTACTTGTTTTTAAAGCTATGGTTTATCTTGTATCCATTTTGGTTTTGTGAATATTTCTACTTTCTGCATTGACTTGTTTCTACATCACATCCATTAACAGGCAGGCAGGAAGATGTGGACTAAAGGCTCCCATTGACCAGAGCAGCAATGTCAAGGATACCACGGTCATATTTGGCAGTTAGTAATAAACCCTAAAAATTAAGATTTTGAATTATATGTTCTTTCTCCTATCTTTCCAAACACTTAAGTGGAATGAGGAGACCTTCCTACAGGAGCCATGATTTCTGTGCTTGCACTGTTTAAGCAACATGTTAGAAACATTTGTCATTTAACAAGGAAGGCTTATCACAAAGAAGCTAAAGAAACTAAACTCTTGCTCTTATCTTTGAATCATGACCTATTATGTTGTTCTCTACTAATAGGGAAGCATAGTTCTATGTTTTCTACATATTTTGTTTTACAAGCATTTTTTATTTGGTTGTTTAGTTGGTTTTTATACACTTTTTTTGCTTTTCTGCATATCTCCCAATTATAAACATCTCAGCTTAATCATTTTTAATTGACTTTTTAAAAAAATATTTCTTGTATATGGGTTTTTATCTGTATATATGTCTGTGCACCATATATGTGTCTGGGGTCTGCATACTCCAGGAAAGGATATTGGATTTCCTAGAAATCAAGCTATTGTCATGTGTGTGCCATGCAGGGCTGAGAGTCTATCCCAAGTAATTATAAAAAGCAGTTAGTGCTCTTAACTACTGAGTCATATCCCCAGCCCCTTAGCTGATGTTTTTTGTTTGTTTGTTTGTTTTATTTTCTGCTTTATTTACATTTCAAATGTTTCCCCCTTTCCAGATCTACCCTTTGGAATCTCCCTATTCCCTCCCCTCTCTCTGCCTCTGTGGGGGTATTCCCCTACCCACCCACTCACTCTCAGTTTCCCTCCTTGGCATTCTCCTCTACTGAGGGATCTAATACCCTCAGGCCCAAGGGTTTCTCCTCCCCCTGAGGGCTAACAAGACCCTCCTCTGCTGCATATGTGGTCAGCACCATGGGTCCCTCCATTTGTATTCTTTGGTTGGTGATCCAGTCTCCAGGAGCATCGAGGGGTCAGGCCAGCTGATGTTTTATTAATATCATCGTACATAGAATACTATCATTCTTTATAGCTACTTTTCAAGAATCATCTAATCTTGCCACACACAGTAGGTTTTTAATGATTGCAGATTTTTTGTGAAAGCCTGTTCTTTTCCAAACATAAAAGAACCAATGTTTAAAATACAAGCAATGACTCTGTCATGGCCTAAGTAATATGAGAACAATTTAATACAGTTTACTGTTAGTTTATTTTAGAGGATACATTGCTGAAGGGAAACAAACAATAACGTCATTTGCTTGCACACAGGTTGCAAAACTTGAGGAAGTCAATAAGGAAATATCACTTCATTTCTGGAGCCAGGGAATATTCATTAAGCATTTGCTATTTACCAGGTATGTGTAAATTTGCTGTTTATTGCCAATCACATAGATGCTGGAAAGTCAGAGCTGTAGAACAGCATCTTCCCTGTCCTCACAGGGTGTGTAACCTACAAAAGGGGAAACAGATTTTTAAACACATAATTGGTAAGGTTTTTATGTCAACTCATAAACTATTCAATCTATGATTTACTGAAGAAAGTAAAATGTTGGAAAGCCTAAATCAGTTATATAAGTGAAATTCACAGTTTGTGACAAGCTTAAGAAATTTTCAAAATTGTATTTGTCTTCATTTGTGCCTTTTTTTCTCATCTCCTTTAAAGTACTGGGACTCAAGCCTGTGGTAATGAAAGCACATATTTATTTTGTGACTGACTGAAGGCTTTGGCAATGGCAATGGGAAGTTTTCAAGGTCTGGGGAGTGCACTAGTGTTTTCTACATAAAAGCTACAGGCCACAAAGGTGTTACATAATTAGATCCATGCTAATTCCACTTTTAATATTCCCAAGCATCACCAGGAATGTTTCACACAGCACCTCAGGGTCTCTTTGAAAGGAACAAATGTGTATATCTCACTTCTGTCCCTTAACTATTAATTAGCAGACAGGCTCTGTAATTGATTCAAGATACTTATAACTGGTAAGAAACTTCTCAGAATTTACTAGTAAATAAGATCCACATCTAAATGCCTTCCAAGACTTAATTATGTAAGACACACACAAAGAAGCACTACTTTGTCAGTTTACATTCTGACCACCAAGGGTTGGTAGAAACTATTGTAGGAAATGAAGCCAGTGTTTTACTAAGCATTCACCAGTGTGTATCAGACACAGACTGCATGCAGATTATCCACTGTGCTGAGTGCAAGGGAGAAAGTCAAGAAAAGAGCAGGTAGGATTCACTGGAAAAAGAAACAAATAATAAAGATTATAGTATCTACACTGCAGTGTTATACAGAGTAGGATTAAAGATAAAAGAGATTAATCAAAAAGATTAAATATACTACAGAAAAGTGATATACACCATTAGAACACTAAGAATATGCTTCCTCTTGATCGTGATCTCAGAATCATTCTTAGAAGGAGCACTGTACCTAATTTCTGAATAAAAGAAAAATCACAGTCAGTCTTCCAATTTGAGAATAAACTGCAATACTAATATAAAATTTTGCTCACAACTCACTGTGTACCTGGGTGCTTTTTAACAGCCTCAAGATTTCCATGATAGCTAAGCAAATATACCAAGCTGCAGTAAAATAGCAGGAAAAACAAAACTGCTTAGCAAACAAAATGCTGAGGAACTATTCATTAACACACAAGTCTGATATTTAGACTGCTCCAAGAAACAAGCCCAGAATGAGATCAGCATTCGAAGGCTCAGAAATCATTGGCTAGGATTCCAAATTAATGTCATTATTTTTTGCCAAAATTTAAATTTTACTGACTCAAGCTCCATAGTCTCAACTATTAGATTTATGCTCCACCATCACTATCATTTCCATAAACAATTTTTAAAAATGTTTTCTGTAATTGATTAACCACTAAATACTTTCTACTCCATCCTAGCTCCCAGAGTATGACACATATCACTGCTCCTGGGCAGAAGTCCCATGATATGACAGGAGCTTCAATCCCTTCTTGACCATATTACCTTCTTCAATTAAGTTTCTCTTAATGACTCAATACTGATTAGGGAATAAGAACTTTCCAGGAAGAGTAATATCAGACATCATGTGTCAGCTATTTTTCTTCTTGCTGTGGCCAATATGACTTACAGGAGGAAGGTTCACTGACTCAGTCAGAGTCTAGTTACAGAGCATCGATGTCCTGGCAACAGAAGTAAGAGGCAGCTGGTCACGTGACATTGACTGTAAGGAGGCAAAGAAAAATTAATGATGGTGATTAGCTTGTTTTCTCATGTTTACTCAGCCTGGAACCCCAAATCATGGAATGATGTCACACAAAGTTAGGGTGGGTCTTCCCACCTTATTAACCTATCTCAGAAACTCCCTTACAAGCACACTCATAGATTTGTATTCTAAATGATTCAAACTATTGTCAAGTGGACAAGGTTAACAATCATAGATGTCACATCATTAGAGATAAAAAAGACCCTTCTTACAAAGGTACTGCTCTTTTGATGGCTCCACAAGGATAATTATATTATCGTTATTACTAACCTAACACTAAAGCATTGTTTCATGTTGCATTTACATCTAGAAAACCTACAGAATAATTTCAATTAAGGAGACAGTGTGGTACCCATGTCCACTCACAGCTAGCTTAAAGAAAGAGGCAAGAATGTATTCATTTTGTCTTTACAGTGTCTGCTACCACACTACTGAGGGCAATTTCATCAGAATACAAATAGTTCAACCTCTTATGAGTCAAAATTAGAAACAAAGTAAGAAGGATATTTTAAACCGACATTGTAAAATTAAATATCCTCTGGTAATCTTTAGAGAAGAGTCTACTTAGACTGGACCCAGCTGCTCTTGGGTAGAAGCACAGAAAGTTCACCTATTGAGTATTTCCAGTTTTCAGCATCTTTGGAGGGAGAATAGATATTTACTTTTATTGTATATAACTCAAAGGACTACAAGCGTTGCTTGTTCTTTCTTTATTACTTTTTATTGTAGGGGGTATCATTCCTTTTCCCAGAACAAATTATCAAGTCCCCTAAAGATAAATTCAAACTTCAAATTCTGGAGATTACCTCTCATTTTAAAAGACAGTTTTATACTTTGTTTATGAGTGAGGCTTTTTCAAAACTAGTCACTAGGACCCAGATTCAATCATAACCCCCTAAAGAGTACTGAAAACAAGCTTTTAAAATGAATTCTAAAACCATGGTTCCTATTTGAACACAGACCATGAGAGAAAACAGCATCATGCAGGAGATGGGACAAGAATTTGTGAGCAGGAATCCAATCATTTGTGAATTGTTTTGTCAAGATAGCAACTCGGCTGATAAAGAACTCGGCTGGAACTGAATAGCAGAGCATAGTTGTGGTCCTAAGTCAAGACAAACCATCACATGGATGATACATGGTGTGTATTTTTTTTCTTATAAGCAATTTGTCTATCACAGTCACAGAGGAATACATCATAAATGTAGCAATGTTTTTGCTCAAAGTTGTGACTTGTCTTAGATCCAAATGTGAAATTTAAACATAGGGGTATTTCCATGGGGCAAGAACCTGGAAAGGTCAGGAAACTGAAAAGTTCTCTGACATTAATATTAAGGTGATAACTCAACATAATCTACATATTTCTAAAGCTCCAACACCATATTCCAAGCTTTCTTACATATTTGGTTTACTAAGTGATATTAAAATACATCTCCTTTAAATTTTTCACATTTTCCCATTAAAACAGGCTTTCATTTGATTTTGAATTCTTATTTAAGGTCATGACATTAGCTTCTACACATCTTTGCTCTAGGAGTATTATAAATTCAATTTTCTTTTATAAATCAAGCAGGGCCACTGAAGCAGAATGCTTCACTGTAGCCCAGGGTGGAAATGTGAGTTCTTTCATAGGAGCCAACCTAATTATCTTTTATTTTTATTCTCCCTATCAAAAGAGCACATTCATGCCTCTAAAAAGACCTTATTAAAAACAGACTTCTTACATTTCTATATTTCAGTAATGCTATACATACTGTGTAAAAGTCAACAATGTTACTCTAGCTCCTGCTAAAATCATTAATTTCTTTCATAAACAAAGCTGTCAAAAATATTTCATTTAGGGTAAAAATCTTTGATCCATTGCCTCCTGGTAGGCGTTGTTATTTTGTGGCAATGAACATTTGTGCTTCAGTCAGTCAACAAGGGTCTCCTGACCACCCTTGGGTCACATTCAACCAAATAATGGAGCAGCAAAAGAAGCATGAATAAATGGATTTAAAGACAACTTCAAATCTCATTAAATTGTTCTCTAAATCAAATATTAGATAGATTTAACTAAGTTGAGTTTCTCTTCCTCTCCAGAAATATTTAAATAGCAGTGATCCAATATGGAAAATGACAATGTGTTGAGTAAGACAACAATGATATATTATCTTGAAGTTTTGCTTATTTCCAAGACTTAAGCCACCATACATATGCAACTAGGAATCATATTATACCATTATGTAATTTCTGTTATGACATAATAGCTTGAATGATAAACTAGACCAGAAATAAATGTTCTGCTTTAGAAGAGCTTCCAAGAGTTGTCTGACACCTACTAGACTAGATTTAACTGAGAAAAGAATGTGTTAAACAACAAAATGCTGGTGCATATATTGCCGTAAGTGGAAGTAAAAATAATAAGCCATTAAGAAACCAACATCTTTGCCGTTTTAAAACCATCTGAATAATCTTGGATGACCACAAGCCTATTTCATCGTTTAATTTTTCCAACTACAATTCTTTTGGTAGTTCATTTAATTATTTATTAAGCTTATTACATATCATCCAAAAATAGGAGGATGGGCTGAGGAAGCTCAGTTGTTAAAACTATTTGTTGTTCTTGCAGAAAACCTAAGTTCTATTTACAACAGTCCATAACTCTAGTTCAGATGATCTTATTCCTTCTTGTGACCTCATTGAGCACAAGACATTCACATGGGACCAATACGTACATGGAAGCAAAACACTTATACATGTACATTTTAAAATTCTTCAAAAATATTCAAATACTCAAATAAATAAATACAGGGAAAACATCCCGTGTTTACTCTTCTGTAAATGATGTTTCTCATATCCCAAAACTAGTATACTAGTAGTATATGACATATTGTGTGTGTGTGTGTGTGTGTGTGTGTGTGTGTGTGTGTGTGTGTGTATACTTAGTCTTGAATATAGGAACATAATATATAAGATAGATCTCAGGGATCTAGTTAATGCTCCCTTAATTTTTATACTTCCTTGCATTCTCTTGCATTTAACAAGGTCAGAATCTGTCTAGCTGCTTTCTATGCCCTGATTCTTCTTTCTTTCTTTGACAAATCCCACCCGTGTGGCCCATTTGTTTATATACTCCTGTTACATTTTTTATATTTGCTTCTCCTGACCTTTCCTGATTTTTTCTGTTTATAAACCCAACGTAGTTTACTTTCTCTTTTTTCAAATTTTGCAAGGTTTTATAGAACGCCTGTACAAATCCCTAGGTGAGCTTGACCCACCGTCCTTTCGGGTAACAGCTGAACACCCTAACACATTGCACCACAGAGACAGCCAATCTAATTCACAGAGAAAACATTGTGGGGTTCTTCTCCTAGTAGGAGTTAGGTGTCATGTTACTGTTAGACATTCAAACAAAGAAGTCAAAGCCAGAAAGCACTGAACTGTTTTCTCTAACAACCACGTGGTTGAAAATGTACATTTATGCTTTTATGTGTCAAATTAATATCTGGGTTTATACAGCAGCCTAAGGTCTAGGGTCAAATGTCTGTGACAATCACTGGTAAAAAGACAAAGTAGGTTAGGCATGCTGAAAAAATGTACTGCGGAAGGTCAAATAACTCTACCATAAATTATTATGCAAAGAGGAATTCATGGGCTCTGCCAGTAAGATAGAGACAGAGGTCTCTGCCGAGCATAAGAGAAGTAGTTGTAGGAATAAGTGATTGCATAGATACCGTAGCCTTGTATACTATTGAACACGTTAGCCAAAACCACAATTTTTAGTGAACTTTTCTTCTATAAGAGTATAAAGTATGATATCATATTATTTAATTGAAATTATTGAAACAACTACTCTTTAAAACATTATTCCATTTGCTTCTTTCCTTTAGTAAAGATATTTTCAGGCAGTATTTTTTAATGCATGAGATTTCTAACTCTCACTAGCTGTCATCATGCCACAGGAAGCAGTTGTTCATCCGTGAAAGCTTCCTTTGTTAGAGAACAGATCGCATTATTTATACAATCTGAATGTTTAATGAATGCATACAAATTCAAATGTCAATGTAGATAAACTAAAATTACATTTCTATCAAGGATGAAAGCTTTTCAAAAAAAAAGACGACTTTTTTTTTTTAATAAGGTAAAAAAGTTAATGAATCCCAAATTGTTTTTCAAAAAGTAAAGGACACTAAGAGTTTGAGATCTTCTAAAGGTTATCTTTAAATCAAATATGAGATGTTATCTTTATTCAAAGAGTATCGATGTTTTAAAGTTTGGAAAGTATATTAGGACCATGTTGATTTGGATAACCAATTAGTCTGTTCTTCCATGGAGAAAATTGCTCCTCTCTCCTGTGCTAAGCATTCCTTACTCAGCTGTCGTTGTTTTGTTTGTTTGTTTGTTTGTTTGTTTGTTTATTGTTGACACTTCGTGAAGATTCTCCTTCTATTACCGTGTTGTTGGTGCTTCTTTGTCATGTTTAGCAGCTGTGCTAATGAGACTTTATCTAAGTTGTTCCTTCATCTAGAAGACAAAATCTAGAGGCAGAATTTCAAATATATATCATACAATAGAATATCATGTATAGAGAATATGTATCATTGATATTCTTCATTATAATATATATATCCTAAAATGTTTTAAGGTAAATAATGTACTTTAAGAGGTTTTTATCTGCATTCAAAGTGAAGTGCCATGAGCTATACTAACACAGTGTTAATTAGTAAATCCCTTGAAAAAAAGATGCATTGAAGAATTGGTCCAAAGTAAAAGATTCTGTGTTACTTTCTAAATCCATATGAAAATTTTCTAAAATGAACTGATACACTCTGGCATGTTATTCTAAGACATTTATCAATTTGAAGGTCACATGAGAAGCTATGACAATGGAAATGTTCAGATCTTGTCAACATTCATAGCATAGCTTAGAGAGAAAGGCTCTTTAGTGGAAGCATTTTTTAAAAGATTTCCTAGATAATATCAAGCTTCCTGTCTTTTAAATTAGGCTCCTTGTTTAAAGGATGTTTAGCGAGGTTCCTGGATTCACAGACAGAAAAAAAGAATTAAAAAAAATCATGAGTTTTTTCATAACTGCAAACCTAGCCAATGAGCCATGTTCCCCTCACATCCCTATGCTAACTGTTTTCTGAAACGACCATTTCAACCACTAGCATGTTTTCTATGAAATATTCATCAACAGTTTTGACAACAGTCATAAGCTTAGCTTTGTGAGAGAGAGTGGAATATGGAGAGCTGGAGAATAAAGGACCAGCGTCTTACATTTGTCTACAATAAAATAATGCAAAAGTCTAGTGACTGATAATCAATAGTTCCTCAGAATTTTGGAGCCTGGACATCTGACTATGTGGTGCCAGGGTAGTAAGGTTCTAGTACAGCCTGTGATCATGGTCACAGATGGGTGGTCTCTCATATCTTCAAATGGTACAATTGGAGATCCTTTGAGCTCCACCTCAGACGAATGAGGTCTTTTCTTTTCCAATTTAAAATTCATTTATAATTTTTGTAATAAGCTGCTTATTTAGTATTTACTGAGAATTATAAATACATTATTATAAATACAATTATTATATTTACTGATGCTCTTTTACAGGCATACCAGTCCTGTTCATGAGGAGCTACTCCATTTTTCAAAGGTCACCTTCTATAATGCTATCAAATGAGTAGTTAGGACTTCAATATATGTATTTTAAGATACACAAACATTCAATTAATTGAACTTAGAAAGCTATTATTGTCTTAAATATAAACATTATGCTCAGTGTTGTTTGAGGTAATAATTAATCATGAATGAATAATAAATTCCAGTTATGATAGATCTTCAAGAAAGCAACTTTAGTTATCTGCATGAGAAACAGCTCAAGGGCAAATGAACACACAAGTTACATTCAACAGATAACCTAAATTAAATTGATATAAGTATAGAAGATAATTTAATGACTCATTAGTAGAAAATTACAAGGCTACTTTAGGACTTGGGGGCTTAAATATTTCAAGAGTAGCTCTTGGGTCTTCTAGTTCCTTTATTTCATTAAAAATTCGGAGAGATAGCTTAGTTTATAATTTTCTTCCCAAGTATGAGGATCAGAATTTGATCTCCATAGCCCACAAATGTATATATGTATGTGTGTGTGTGTGTGTGTGTGTGTGTGTGTGTGTGTGTGTTGATGGATGGGTGGGTTGATGCACTCTTCTAATCTCAGTGCTGGGAAGATAGATGCAGGCAGGGATGGGAGTTCTCTGGCCAGTTTGCCCTATGGAATACACTTTACTAATTGAGCTATCATCCTACATGTCCTAGGTTTGTTGTTAATTATGAAAAAAAATCTTTACATTTCTGAAAAAATCATTTAAAAATTACATTATTGTTCACAATCACTTTTCTCTATTATCAGAATCCTTTAGTTATGGATGAGGTTTTGGAATTATAATTAATCAGCTGATATAAGATATTAATTTCAAATTCAGATTACTTTCTTTTTATACAATTGCCATTGGAATTAACATCTCACATCAAATACAACACATTAACACATTGTATCTAGTTTTCATGTCTTCTTAGACTTGTAACTGTTAATATTTTCAACACTTTGTTTCAAGTTAGTAAACATATCAAGTTTCAATGAATATTTAAGCTTCATGTAGGATGTCCTGCATTTGTTTCTTGAGATGCTCTGTTTGTGGTCCCACTGAAGTTTCGTGTTTCTGAGATGACTATAGACTGAAGTGTCATTACTATCACATTACACATAAAAAGATCCTATTCAGGGTTGATGGAACATCTTGCTCAAGTGGTTTTTGCCAAGTTTGTCCATTCTGTTTACTATTTCTTTTCCATTGTAGCAGCAGCATCCGCTGTTTTGATAATTCAAATCAGTCATTGAGTGCACACTGAAGGAGCAAGAGACATGCTGAACTAATTCAGTTGCATATGTCAGTGGGAACTTATGCAAAGTGCTTTATATTTTTGTAGTAATGGTCCTTTAATTTGCTTATATTAGTCAAGCTTTGGACACATAACCATGTAGTTCTTTAGTTGTCTCTTTCATTTCCTTTACATAGTCTCATTAGTTAATAATATCCATTTTATGGTGACCTATGTATTCCTAGATTTCTTTATTTTCTGCTCTTAGTCTCAGATATAGCTCAGTCTCCATTATACTCTGAGTTCTTCTATTGAAAAAGTAAGATGTAAGTGGTAGTGATATTCTGTGATTGGGGCACAGTTCATTTCAAAATCTTTCAAATTAAACAGTATGTACATACATACACACATATATATATTTACATATATATTCATACTAATATATGTGTATATATTAAAAATTTCAAATATATATATGTATATATATATATATATATATATCACACGCTCATATAAATATCTTCAACATTAGTTCATAGCCATGAAGAACCTCTCCCCATGATCTGCTTACTTTGTAAATTTGTGCTCCAGCAATGAGAAGTAAATGAGCTCATATCACATGTCATCCATTTGCTTATTTACTAAATACCAATAGAAATCTATAGTAGCATTTGAATTATTAACTCCATTAAGGTTATGAGAGAGAGAAAAAGAGAAAGAGAGAGAGAGAGAGAGAATAGATATATGTAAGAAAGAGAAAGCATGAGATATCTGTCTTTTTATGTCTTACTTACTTCATTTAATATGGAAACCTGAAAATGCATTCCTTTTTAATGTAAATGAAATAATTTCATACACTAATAAAAGTATACTATATGAACTAATAGACCATATATTAAAGAGATTAATAGACTAATAATATAATAATATATAATGTCTGTCTGTAGAAGAATTTTAATCCAACTACATAGCTGCTCTGGAAAGGAATCACATCCAAAGACCTTCTAGGTCAGTGTAATCTGACTGGAATACAGTCAATCCCAGGAGACAGACAGAAATCTCAGAGTCCAAAGCCAGCCTAGTGTAGAGCAAATTTTAGGTAAAGAAAAGCTTAGCTCCAGCCATGGTAGTACAGGCCTATAATCCCAGCATACAGTAGACAGAGGCATGCAAATCTCTGAGTTCCATTCAGGAAGTCAATTTACTTTAGCAGAGTTGAGTTTGATTGAGACAGTGGGTTGAAAGGCAGTCCAGTGGAGTGGAGTGAATGGCAGTTCAGTTCCTTGAGGACAGAGGCAGTTTTTATAGGGTCTGTTTTACAGAGACAGGTTGCAGAGAGCACAAGTCAGACCCAGGTGAAGACAGAATGATCCAGAGAATGAGAAGGGGCCAGAATATTAGAACAGATTACCAGAGTTAGTTTCAGGCCAAGTAGAGCAATTCAGTAAGAAGCTGAGAGAAGTCAGATTGAATCAGTCAGCTTAAGAAATGTTTGGGCTAGAACAGCTGAGTTGAACCAGTCAGTCAGAGTTCAGAAAGAACTAGAAAGAGTGAGCTTATTCAGCAGTAACCCTCTGAGACCACAAATACAGCAAGGGAATAAAAGAAATTTTTGCACTGGTACCCCACATTAGGTACCAGTATTATCATAATGTCTTCTCACCAGCTCCCAATAAAGACACAAAGACCTATCATTATTTATTATAGCTCAGACCTTAGCTTAGGGTATTTCCCAACTTGTTTGTATAACTTAATCAACCCTGTCTATGCTAGTCCATGCTTTCCATGTGGCCCATTACCTCTCATATGTCCCAGTAGGTCTGACTTCTTCCATGGCTGGCTGTCAAATCTCTGTGTCTGACTCGTTCCTAGAGTTCTTCTCTCTGCCCAGATGCCCCACCTTTCCTCTCCTTTCCTTCTATAGGCCATTATTGAGGCCCAGCCTCAGGGTAAGGAGGATCCTGAGAAAGAGGGGCATGGAAGTGGTGCGAATTCAATAATGACTCAGAGTTGATATCGGATGCAAGCTGTCAGTTCAAGTGCTCTCTTTTAGCCCAAGGATTCTCATCACTCTTCCTTCTTCCTTCTTACTATTTTTTCTTCTCCCAACCAGAGACCCTGAACCGAGTCTTTTATTTACTAAAGCTACATCATCAAGGCTTTGATCATTATTAATAATATTTTTAGAAATCCTCAAATTTACATAAATTTTATGAATCCTGGGTCATTTGTCTCAACCTCTACTTCCTTAAAACAAAAACTAAATGCAAAGCAAAAGCACCTTTCCTTATAGTTTTTTACACAGCCTGTTTTGAATGGGGTAGCTGAACACAGCTTTTGCAGTTTTCTAGTATAACAGACGGCAGTCTTTAGTAACTTTTTTCATGTAAGAACAGAAAGGTGACAGACTACTAAGATTAAAATGATTTCTTACAAATTTTAAATTTATGCAAGTAAAGAAGCTTTCTTTCTCCAATATCTCTCTAGGCATTGTCATCTCCAATGCTTCAAGTAACTAGGAGAATGAAGTACTAATTGTTTTATGTACTTAATGCATCATCTTTTAATTTTCTAACCTTTGTTTCATTATGGAAATTCCATGGCCTGATATATTCTCCTTCTAATACTACTTGTTTCTAGATCATATGCAAGCCTTCCTCCTATAAGATAAACTCATTTATCATATGCTTGTGTTTTTATATGTAGATTTCTTCTTTTCCTACCCATGCCTTTTCTTCTTGAGACCAATTTAACTCTCTATCCTTTATGTGCCCAAGTTCACCCTGGCTAATTAATGCAGCAGTCACTGGACAGGGGGTACATGTATCTCCTTATAATTCTAAGTTCAAGGCCAAGTCTCTTGAACAATTTCTACAAAGGACTATGTAGGCTTTATGGCTTTTGTTGTTATTATATTGTCTAGATCCTTTGCCATGGTGCTAAAGTCCAAGCAGAATGCCTGTTCCTCATCCTCCCTAGCCTCATGACCACCTTCATTCCCCATTTCTGAGAACCACATCTGTTTCGTATATTATGGAGTGATTAGCTCAGAATAATGGGAGAAATTTATGCTCCAGAAAAAGAGATTGAAAGTAAAATAGAAGAGACAGCAGATCAGGTTCAGGCCAACACCAGTCAGCAGCACATGTGGGGATCATGGGGATACATAGCTTGGCAATGCTCCAGGGACAGGAACTGTGTCACACCTCCCTGTTAAGCAGAACAGGCAGGCCATCAGCTCTTCATTAACTCAATCAGAAGGTGATGGAGAAGAACGTTTACAAAATATGATGCAGGTGCTGAACAATTAGAGTAACAATATCAAAGTCCAGATAGTACTCAGCTCTCTGCCGGTTCAAAAATTAACATTTGAATAATACAAAGACAACCTTTACATGGAGCACAAGAAAATTATCCCGACATCTGTTCTTGATGTTAAGGTGTGTTTCTTGGGTGTCCCCAGCAAATACCTCCTCTCAGAGCTCAGGAAATCCCACATGGAAGAGGAACTGAAAGAATGTAAGAGTCAGAGGAGATGGTGAACACCATGAGAACAATTCTCTCTAAATCAATATGAGCAAAGCTCATAAGAAGTCAAAGAGTCTGAAGCTGCAAGCACAAGGCTTTCACAAGTCTGCACCAGGTCCTCCACGTATATTAGTGTTTTTATAAGATTCCTGAGTATACAAATGAGTTGGTCTGTTTCTTCTGCCGCCTTTGGGGCTCTGTTTCTTCTGTTGCTTTGTCTTATCCAACTTCAGTGTGATAGTTTTCGTATTATCTGACAATATTTCATTTTATCATATATTAAAAACGAATGAATGAGTGAGTGAATGAATGAATGAAACCCGTCACTATAGTAACGTTTAACAAAAGGTGGAACTTCCACTTATAACTGCTGGGAGAGGAAAAAACAGTTTTCCTCAAGAAAGTTACAGTGGGTATATCAAGCACTTTAGGACAGGCCTCATGTTCAGGAGTAGTTGACCAACACATATATAGACGCCATAGTTCTGTGTATGTGCTTTAAAACGGTTATAGTTTCATGGATTTTTCTATGTGTTTGCTTATCGGGTGTGTGGTTTTGTTGTGTTTACTTAGTGTGGGGCTTTTATGTTTTTGTATTGGGCTTTGATTTCTTTTTTGAGAAAGAATTAAAGTTAGGTGGGTAAGGCAGAGGAAAGGATCTGGAAGGACTCAGAGGGGAAGAATATGATCAACATATATTTGGATCATAAAGAAAATGTTTTAAATAGTAAAAAATTGTTCATAAGCTAAAATAACAATTCCTTTACTACATATATATACTAATTAACAACTTAAATGATTCCATCTTTATTAAGCCTGAGGCAAGATTTTTGAAGATTTATTTTGCTTTATTATACATGATAAAAAATTATGTTATTCTTTAGAAATTACAGCAGCTGTACACATATATCAGAGTTGCTTTATCCACTGCTCTGTTGATGGATACCTTGACTAAATCTGTAACTTAAGTTTTGCAAACAGTATCAAAATAAACATAAATAAATAGGTGTCTCAATGGCACATTGGCTTGCATTCCTTTGCATAGTTTTAATAATAAAATATAATAAGATAAAGAAAAATTAATACATGGGAATTGAACCAAGCAAACAAAAACAAGAAAAGAGTCCAATAGAAAGCACAAGCAACAGAGACCCACTCATTTGCACAGTCAGGAATCCTATAAAATGATAAATTGGAAGCCATACTATATACACAAAGGACCAGGTACACAACCATGTCAGCCCCATGCTTGCTAGTTCAGTCTCTGTGAGTTCATATGAGCTCAGATTATCTATGAATTATTTGCCTCTGTTGCAATACAGTTGAAAAACATAGATTGGACAAATATTGTAACACTGTCAAATTCAAGTATCAAAAACTTCCCAAGGAAAAGATGACAATTTAGCAAGAGGAGTATTAAAAAACATCATGATCCTATTTTGGGGGGTGGGGGTAGGGCAGTATTTTCTTTATTTACATTTCAAATTTTATCCCCTTTCCAGGCTCTCCCCCCCCCCCCGGAAACCCTGTATCCCATCCTCCCTCCCCCTGCTTCTATGAGGGTTTTCCCCCACCCACCCACCCACTCCCACCTCCCCACCTTCAAATTCCCCTACACTAGGGTATCCATCAAGCCTTCATAGGACCAACGGCCTCTCCTCCCATTGATGCCCAAAAAGGCTGTCCTCTGCTATATATGCGGCTGGAGCCATGGGTCTCTATGATCCTATTTTATAAGAGAAAGATTTGAAGAAACACCATGTTGGTTCTCATGATTCATTCAAATCATTAAGTCATAACTGGAAATAGCTCAATGAAGTAAATGAAGAGAGGCAAATGAAGTTATATGTTATAGATATAATATATATGTTATGTCTAAATATTTGAAAGAAAAAATGTATTGCCATTTATTAAGAAGAAATAATCAAAAGAAATCATACCAGGCATCACCAAACTAAAATTTTCTATACCTTAGTACTAACAGTTAGAAGTTAAATCTAATTTATAATAATCAATAAGTATTCTACTCAGTTATTAAAAACAAGGACATCATGAAGTTTACAGGCAAATGGATGAAACTGGAAAATATCATCTTGAGTGAGGTAACCTAGACCCAAAATGACATGCATGATTTGGACTCACTTATAAGTAGATATTAGCCATAAAGTACAGAATACCCATGATATACTCCATAGACACAAGTTAAACAAGAAGGAAGGCTCAAGCAAGTATGCCTGAAACTTACTTAGAAGGGGGAATAAAATAGTCATGGGAGGCAGAGGGATGAGAGGAATTGAGTGGGAAATGTGAAGGGGAGAGTAACTGGGGGCAGGATCAGGTGTGGAGAAGGACAGGAGAGAGGACAAGGAGAATGATTGGAAGTGAATGGAGATTTGTAGCTGTAGGGGGAGGGGGGTAGGAAGTGCCAGAGACCTGGGGCAGGCGAGGCTCCCAGGTGTCAATGAAGGTGACCTTAGCTGAGATGCCTAACAGTAGGGACATGGAACCTGAAGAGGCCACCTCCTGTAGCCAGGTAGGACCCATCGTGGAGGCATAAGGACACCAACCCACCCACAAAACTTTAGACCCAAAATTTGTCCTGTCTAAAAGAAATGTAGGAATGGAGTAGAGACGGAAGGAATGGCCCACCAATAACCTGCCCAACTTGAGACCCATCCCATGGACAAGCACCAGTTCCTGAAACTATTAATGATACCCTGTTATGCTTGCAGACAGCAATCTAGCATGACTCTTCTCTGAGAGGCTCTACTCAGCAGCTAACTGAAACAGATCCAGACGTACTAGGGTGAGGGATAGCCAGAGGGAGGCCCATCTCTCAGAGGCGAAGGGGTTTTAGGGGAGGGACTCTGTAAGGGGGGAGACCGGGAGGAGGAGCAGCAGTTGGAATGTAAATAAATACAAAAGATAGAAAAATAATTAAGAAGCTGGTAGCTTTTAATTTTATTAATAAAAAGTTTTTAACTGAGATTTAACTGCATTGAACTTACAGAAAAATCTCTTAGTCATTATTTACATGAAACAATAAAGAATTTAATCTAGGATGTTTACAAAAGGCTCATAAGTGAGTTGAAGAAAGTTAAGTCAATTAAAAAAATAAAACCTGTGCTGCTTTGTTGTTTGTTGTTACAATTAACTTTGACTTTGATGCTAACAGAGTCTATAAAAGCTTCATTCAGCCAAGGAACTTTCATAAAGAAGACACAAAACCAGCTACAGCAGTAGCTCATAAAATTCTGAGTTTCCAATGAAAGAATTCGGGAGATGGTTTTGATGAAACTTTTGTTCAAATTCAGAATGAACCATGTGTCTCATAAAAAGACTTACAAGCAAGAGGAAAGCACTGACTCACTCAGAAAGAGTCTTAAATCTCATCCCAGAGACTCTGAAAGGACTAAATAAGGATTTTTGTCTTTGGTGAGATGAGGGAATAAAAACAGCCTTAAGGATCTGAGTTCTTTCATTATAGGTTGATGAAAAGAATTCTAAATACAGATGCTGGCTCCTCGTCTTGAATTGAAACATGTCTATAACTACAATATGTTATTTTTAGAAAGCCCACAGTAAAAATATTACCCAAAATATTTGAGTTGTAATTTTCTACTTATTTTAAAGAAAACTGAACTCCCTCCCCATTTCTTAGTTTCTTAGCAGCCTCTACACATTATGCCAAAATAAAAATTGCCTACTGGAGAAAGCTCTCGGATTTACATTTTCCTTATCTCGTTTTTTTTTTTTTTTTGTTGTTTTTTGTTTTTCTACTTTAACCCTTGTGTTTTTTAGAAATCATTATTAATTCCTGATCATTTACTTGCTTGTTGAGAAATTGTATGACGGTTCATGTATTTAAAGAAGTCTTCTCTGGGTTAAGTCACAAATAAAAGTACAAAAGAATCATAATGTTAAAAGATATATTTTTCATTAGCTTATTGCATTCTTTCTCAGTCTAAAATCTTCACGTTTTGTTCTGTGTCCCTACAACCAATTTTTGGAAGGCTTTTATTGCCAGAGGCATAGCCACTTCACCTGCAGTTCTTCTACTAGGATGTATTGAATGCTACCTTTCCTATATATTATTACAACTGAAGAATTAAGGCATATTCAAGATTCTGTTTCAGAAATTCAGATGGTAATACAGTCAAAGAATCCCAGTCCTTCTGTGGCTAATAAAGTAATCAAGGGCAAAAGGACTGAAGGAGCTGAAGGGGTTTGCAACCCCGTAGGAAGAACAATATCGACCAACCAAACCCCCACCACCACCAGAGCTCCCAGGGACTAAACCACCAACCAAGGAGTACACATGGAGGGACCCATGGCTCCAGCCACATATGTCACAGAGGATGGCCTTGTCAAGAATCAATCGAAGGAGAGGTTCTTGGTCCTATGAAGGCTCTATAGATGCCCCAGTGTAGGGGAATTCAAGGGTGGGGATGCAGGTGTGGGTGGGTGGATGGGTGGGGGAGCACCCTCATAGAAGCAGAGGGTGGGTGGATGGGATAGAGGGCTTCCAAAAGGGGGAGGGAAAACTGGGTAAAGGAGATAACATTTAAAATATAAATAAAGAAAATATCCAATTTTTTTTTTTAAAAAAAAAAAGCATAGACAGCACAAAGTGGCTAAGTTCTGAGCAGCTTCCAGAGACACAGGCAACTATAGAACCTCACACTAGCCAAAGCTAAGTTTCTTATTAAGAAAAGAATATGTTGATGAAATTATTTTTTTATGGTTTATTTTGTCAGAGTTCCAGGATAGCCAGAGCTACACAGAGAAACCCTGTCTCGAAAACCCAAAAAAAAAAAAAAGAAAAAGAAAGAAAAAAAAGAAAAAAGAAACTTAAAGCAGAAAATGTTCCAAGAAGTTAGATACATAGAATGAATAAGAAATATTTGTCTATATTCAATATATCTATGTGTATGCTATCTATGATCAGTATATAAAACTAAAGAATAAAAGAATTTTCTTTATCTGGAGTATGGGTATTATTTATGAAACTCACTTTTTTGGATCCCTAATGATCACTCCAAAGAATCAAGGGACAACCAATCTAACAGCGCCAACTGAGGCTCCACAGTGGTGAAATGCTCAAGTGTTTGCCAGGGTAGAGTGCTTGGGTAATGAAATTTTGCCTTTCTAGTTTATAAGTAAAGATTCCTTACCAGACTAGGGAAACTTTAAAGAATGTCTCTGAATGAGAGGAACCATAAGGGCAACATTACAGCATCTGATTGCTACTTTTACCTGGATAAAAAGAAAACCCAGGTGAAAGTTTATAAGGATTTGTCATTAACCACACTGAATTCAGACAATATGAGGGAAGATAGGTGTTTGTAATCTATGTTCTGTTAGTGTACGTAAAGGCACTATTTTAACTCTAAGATAGCAGAGGGGAATCTTCAAAACATAGATGTAGATCATAACTGAGCTTCTTTATTTTGGGGCTCCTACGTGGAATGTGATAGTAAGAAACGTGCAGCAGACTTCCCGGCTTTAATCTAAGACCCTCAGCAGCAGTCCTGAAGTCTGTGGCATTATCTAATTTACCTGGTAAGAGACAGTCCACCATAGTAGCTACACCTCTCTATAACCTTTGATCTTAAGTTTTCTAGGGTCTAGAAGAAATGAAGAAAGTGCAATTTGGGACAATGGTGGAGGGGGTGTGTGTGGAAAAAAACTCACTCGTTTCCTTTCTCTTCCCTTCTCTGAATACTAATAAAGTAATTAATCTCTTCTCAGGTTTTAGATTTATTTGCAGTGTCTCCTTTTCCGAGTGAGAGACACTTGAGGTGAAAAAGAAAAGCTCATTATAAATTGTTTATTTTATTGTCAAATGTGATTTAAAGTGGAGTGCTGCTCGCTCCAATCTGAACCCCCCACCACAGTTTCCACTGCTACCTTCTGACACGTTGCTAGGTGACACGTTGCTAGGTGATGAACAATTTTCCTCGGTAACTATTGTAGAACTGCCATTGCTTTTAATTCAGAACGGGTTTTAGTGGCTGTGGCTGGCTCACCTTTGCTAACTTTTACCTTATTTGTCCAGGGTGTACTTTTAAATAGAAAGACTCTTATCCCAGCCTCATATACCGGATTGCTTACTTTAACATTCTTTATCAATCCATATTAAAAGGACAACATATTGTCTTAGAGAACCGCAAAATGCAGGAGTCCTCTTTCCTTCCCTCTTCGAAACTCGAATACGTGAACGCATATATTTTTGTTGTTATTTTTGCCAAGCTTTACGAGCATAACCAATTATTTTCTCATTTTTTTCTACTTTGTCGACAGTTCCTCGTTCCTGCAAACTATTCTTCTAGATATTTCAACAGCAACACACTGTAATATCCCCCAGAGAAATCGCAGCAGCAAATATGTTGGTAGCGAAATGCCTCTTGGCTTTCCTTTACCTAAAACACAGGAAAGTATATATGTCTCAAGCCAATATTTTGGCAGTGTTTATGTTGAGGGGGATGTAAACTTTAATTTCCCAAATTCGAATTCTTTCAAAGGTGTATTGGAAATATCATGGTTCATGTCAGAAATTGAATTAATAGAAACATTTGAAGAAGGATTAATGAAAGTATGCATTTAAAAAAAAAAACAAATGTACAATATACCTTCAACTGGACACAGTATTTCTCTGTTTCTTAATACACATAAATGTGAGTTACTTACAATAGTTCTGTATCTTTTAGTAAAACTTTAAAATATTTGTGGTGTTGAGCTTTATGCTATACAAGATAGATTTTTAATGTCTCATTGAGTTTTTTCCCTATGTCAGTGATCTATCTATATGCTTATTTTTGAGAAATACAAGTTTATCTCATCCATTTCTAAATTGGAATATGCTATTGAGTTGTTTGAGAGTCTTACACTCTGGTAATAGTCACTTGATTGACAATATATTTAGATTTATTTCATTTATATCCATCTTGCTAATTTCTGTTGAATTTAGTTTGAGAGGAACTTATTGAGCATTTTCAGTGTTTTTTTTTTTTTTTCCCAGGGTGTTAGTCCTTTTAGAAGTTTAGGTAATATTGAATATATGGTATGGTTTTAGATAGATTCTACTCTCTGGGAACTATTGGAATTATTTGAGAAGAAAAAATATGAGGTCTTGTAGTCTTTGGTGGGTTTAGCAGTTGTGCTTTAGATCTTGGCTATTTAATATGAAGCTTTATATCTTTTATCAAATTTGATTACTACCTGTGAGTCTACCTAGGTTTTCTTTTTATTCTTGTTTCAGCCTTTTTCCTCTTTTTAAAATTAGTTCCTTGTGAATTTTGAATTATCTATTCCTATCGTATTCACCCGTCTATTTATGTCCGTTTAGATCTACCCCTCTGCCCTACACTCCAGCTTGTGCCAAGTTGACACAAAACCAGCCAGCACAATTGACCTCTTATCAACCTGACACACAAAAACATCACGATTAAGCCTCAACCCTTACTTTCTTATTCATTCCCAAGATCTAAATAACTTTATAAGTCCCACAGTATTTGCAAATACTTACATATTAAAATTTCAATCCTTTTAAAACATCCAATCTCTTAAAATTCAAAGTCTTCAGAAAATTCGGTCTCTTAACTATGGACTCCACTAAAATACTTCCTTTCTTCAAGAGGGAAAAATATCAGAGCACAGTCACAATCAAAAGCAAAATGAAACTCCAACCACCCAATGTCTGGGATCCACTCACAATTTTCTGGATTCCTCCAAGGGCTTAGATCATTTCTCCAGCTGTGCCCTTTGTGTCACACACCATGTCTTCTAGGCTCCAGCTGCTGTATTCCACTGCTGCTGCTGTTCTTGGTGGTCATCTCATGGTACTGGCATCTCCAAAACACTGCTGTCTTCAAATGTAACTCAGCTTCACCAATAGCCTCTCATAGGCTCTCTCCATGGTGCCAAGCCTCAACTCCTTTGCATGACCCCTTCAGTCCTGGGCCATCAATTGCAATGGAGGCTGCACCTTCACCAATGCCCTTCCAAGGCCTCTCACAGTGCCCAGACTCAGCTGCTCTTCATGACCCCTTCATACCTTCAAAACCAGTACCACCTGGGTGACTCTTACACATACAGATATCACCTTAATGATGCTGGTCTCTTCTTAATCCCAGCTAATTTCTTAGCTCCAGCTATCCAGCATTAATAGTCCCAGGAATACAAAGTTTCTGCTTTAGTAGTTCTGCTATCTTGTTAATTATAGCTGTTTCTTCAGCCCCAGGTAACCAAAACCACAGAATCTTCACAATCAAAATATCAATGGCCTTGATAAGAGTCTTTAATCTTCCCTCTGAATTTTCACAAGCCAGCCCCCCCCCCCCCCCCCCCCCCGTCTTCTGCACTGTTCTCAACATTATCTTCCAAGCTCCCACAGGACACCCCACAGAGCTCTTAACATTGAATGGATCTTCTAACCCAAAGTTCCAAAGTCCTTCCACAGTCCTCCCCAAAACATGGTCAGGTTGTCACAGGAATACCCCACTATGCTGGTACCAATTTGTCTTAGTCAGGGTTTCTATTCCTGCACAAACATCATGACCAAGAAGCAAGTTGGGGAGGAAAGGGTTTTTTCAGCTTGCACTTCCATGTTGCTGTTCATTACTGAAGGAAGTCAGGACTGGAACTCACACAGGTCAGGAAGCAGGAGCCGATGCAGAGGCCACAGAAGGATGTTCCTTACTGGCTTGCTTCCCCTGGCTTGCTTAGCTTGCTCTCTTATAGAACCCAAGATTACCAGCCCACAGATGGTACCACTCACAAACTCCCCCCATCACTAATTTACAAAATGCCTTATAGCTGGATCTCATGGAGGCATTTTCTCAACTGAAGCTTCTTTCTCTTTGATAACTCCAGCTAGTCTCCAGCTAGTTGACACAAAACCAACCAGTACAAATATATTAGCGAATGTTTGAATTTCTAGTGGCCATGGTAGTTTGTTCTAGAGAACAATATTTACTTTGTAATGTTTCCATTTCTATCACATTGTATTGCTTTTCATTTAACACTTAAATGTATTGTAGAAAATAAATTAGTATTTATATTATATTTATTTTATATTAGTATTATATTAACTTATGTTAAATAATAAATTTAAATTTATTGTTCAATTCTGTGAAAGATTAATTTGTTGTGTGCTCAAACTGTAACCTGGAAACCTTTAAAGATCATGACCCTTCAAAATGATGTGTTACTTGAATAGATGACCCTGTCCAATAGGGGAAAGATCAGTTTCTCAGAAACAAAAACCTTTACTAACAGAAATGATGAATGACCATTCTCATTGTATTTATAGCTCCCTAGGTTCATTCATACTGCCTTCTTTTCCTTTCATTCATTCATGAAGTCTTTTCTCTCTCTCTCTTTGTCTGCTTATATACATCATCATACTCCAAGGACAGGTTCTTGAAGACATTAGTCTTGATTATTTCCAGACAGCCAGAGAGAGAGAGAGAGTAATTGGATCACTAAAGGGGGGTTAGTTAATTAATTTTATAGAATGCATAATTTCTAAGCAAAACAAAGCTGACAATTTAGGATAAATATAACATCTTTCTAACATAAAGCCTGCTCATCTGTGGGTGTATTTGTTACTGTAGGGGAGTCTCCTTCGCCATAGATCCTTGTATGGGTTTGAACACAGAGATTTGCATTGATTTTACCCAGATGTGTAAATTTCCTATTAGTTTGAAGTGCACTGATTTGTTATCTATTGATTTTTCTTGGTTGAAATTCTGTATTCTGTTTCCTCAAAATATATTCTAATATAATTTATTTTTATAGTTTTGTTTTACTTTGATGTTTTATTACTTTTGCAAAATAAAAACCTGCTTAAAATTTCTCATGATTTCTTGAAATATGTTTCTGTTTGTTATTATTCTGTCTATTTTAAAGGGAGTTTATTAACTCCCTTGTCCAGAAAATTAAGCTAGTCTTCCTCATAATTAAATATTATTATTTCAGTAAATGATACTACTTGTTCATTTGTGAGATGCAGCTATTAAATAAATGTACATGAGGAAGTTTATTGTCTTTTCTCTGCCAGTTCCTTTGTCACATTATAGCTAGTAGCTTCTAGCTTGTATTTGAATCATTAATCCATCCATTCATATATTTCAACCTCAATATTTCATAACCAATTCACCATGCTATTAGGCGGTATGCTTTATCTAATTTTAACTCTTCTGAAAAATATTTAACAGAATTATATTTTATTTTCATTTTGGAATTTTCTCTTTAAGCTTGGGAGCTCCATATATATACCCATAGCCCTAAAGTTACCATTTTTCACATTAGAAATGACTCTTCAATGGATTCTGATATGCCTTAAAAGTTAAATCAGGAACAACAACAACAAAAACAAACCATCCATGTTCTACTAATTTTTCCCTGCCTTTTGACCCATTGCCTTCATTCTGTTCTTCATGCATAACAGTCTTATTCATTATTCAACAAGTGGTAGAAAGGGAGATCACCGTATGAAGAGTAACAAGCTAGGCACTGCATGATCTCACTCTGTGACATCTGAAAACTGATCTCTCAGAAGCAGAGGGATGAATATTGGTTACAAAGGGCTGACAAAACTACAGAGGAAGGACAGGAGAGGAAAAGTTGACCAGACAATTAACAATAAAAGCCTTATGAAAAATCATATGGAAGCCTACTATATTATAAGTGTTTCCTAAACTATATACATGCTTAAAGGTGATCAAAATGAAATTGCCAGATAATGAGCAAGACAAAGATCCAGCAAGACATCTCTCACTGCCAAATGAATACGCCTCTTCTGGGAGTATTCCAGAGTATATATTCAAGTTGTTGACCAAAGGGGTCTAATAGGAAACCATAAACAACCCAGGTTATTGCCTAGGCAATTAGTTGCCCACCAGAAACTGTTGGTAAAGACCCTACTGCTAATGACAGCACTTACACAATTCATTAAATATAGAGAAGTCATAATGTATTGTCATGCTCAGCCACCATCAGCTCCCTCCTGCAGTAGATGGGAATAAATACAGAGACCCATGGTGAGACAAGTTGCAGAGAGTGAGAGAACTTGGAACACACAGTACTAAGAGGGATGTATCCAGAAAATCTTTCCTCTTAGGGCTCAGAGAACTCTGTGGAAGAGAAAGTAGGAAGACTGCAAGAGACAGAGGGGATAGAGAATTCCAAGGGATCAAGGCCTTCTAAATATAACAGAAACGAGATGGCATATATGAACTCACATGGACATGGACACAAGATCCCATTCCCTAACTCAGAAGCAATTTGCAATCGATAAGCACTCATAAATGAACATTTTTCCAACATGAAATAAACAGTGTTATTTGGGGGGATTAGATTGTGTCATAATGCTTTATCTGAGCACTTTTTCCCACTTTTTCCCCTTATCCTACAAATTCATTTATATATTATGTTTCCAATTTTGTGTTTTTATGGGATTTCTGTGTTTGCTCATGTGTATTTTCTGGGTCTATATGTGTTTCTTGTGCTTTTTCTTTGTTTTGTTTGCTTGTTTGCATGCTTGTTTGTTTTTCTATGTATCTGGTTGTTTTGACTATTTGGGCTTGTTTGTCTCTATTTTGTCATTTTTATATTTCTGTTTCTTTTCTCTTTTGTAAGAGAAAATAGATTCTTCTCTCTTCTCTAGTATACTGAGTTCCAACTACAACTTCCCCGTGCTCCACTCCTTCTAGCTACCCCCACCTACCCTCTCCACCAGACCCACTCCCACTCTGTTTTTCTTCAAAAAAGAGCCTCCAAGAAACAACAACCAAACATGATAAAGGCAAGACACAATAAAAAGAGGCAAAAGCTCTCTGGTTGAAGCTGGGCAAGGCAGCCCAATAGGAGAAAAAGAGTCCCAAGAGTAGGCAAAAGAGTCAGAGCCACACACACTTCCATTGTTTGGGTTTTCACGAAGACACCAAGATAACAGCCATATACATACACACAGCGAACCAGGAGCAGACCGTGTTCTTGCTGCTTTATTGTCTGTGAGCATATATGAGCCCCACACAGATGACTGCGTGGTCTATGTTTTCCTGGTGTCCTCCGTTCACCCTGACTCTTACATTATTCCCTCCCTTTCTTGCATGGGGTTCCCTGAGCTCTGATAGGAGAGACTCAATGGAGACCTCCAATTAGACTCTGTCTCTGTCTCTGTATCTCTGTTTCAGTCTCTCTCTCTCTCTCTCTCTCTCTGCATAATATCTATCTGTGAGTCTCTGCAGCTGCTCCCATATGCTGCCAGAAGAAGCCTCTCTACTGATAACTGAACAAGGAACCAATCTACAAGTATAGTAGAATATCATTAGTAATCATTTAATTGACTTTGAATTAGAGAAAAACTAAGAAAAAGAGTGGGTTTGGGTGAATGGGAAGGATCTTGGAGGAGTTGAGAAAAAGGGAACAATTATCAGAAATATATTGTATGAATTTTTTTCAATGAATAATATATACAAAAAAAGAAAAATTTAAAATAAAGAGAAATGATCAACTATTGAGCAAATGGAGACACTCTGCCTTAAGCTCTACAAAATGCACATGCGTGAAAATCATCACATGACACCCCATATACACATACCATTTTATGGTTAAATTAGGTAAAGAATTCATTCTACCAACCTAATTAGCAACAATAAAGACTTCACTTGTTTTAAGTAAAACCAAATGAAACAGCAGCAGCAAAACAAACATCACAGTCTGTGGGTTGCCTTCTCTAAATACTATCTAACATAATTGCTTACTTAGATCTCCCACTGTGAAAACCATTAGCTATAGGTTCGCTATGTGCACTTGTGTAGTTTGTGCACAATACAAAAGTACTCAAGGGACAGAAAGAGAACCTCAATCCAAGGAGAACACTACTCCCTAACCCTGCATCCCAGCATGAGGTTCTATCCTCCAGGCACAAAACAGAGTCGTCAAAACACTTCTTTTACAGTCCAGCATGTCAGCATCCCTTAAACCACCTTAAAATGGGACTTGTACCTAGCAGGGAAGAGTTGTTCTAATTTGTGCACTCAGGGAGTGCCTTCTAATTCCCTTGTAGTTCTTATATGGGTTAACTGCTGACATCCCTGCTTATAGCACCTCATAGGTAGCTATGTGTACAACATTTGGGTGCAAATTATGACGCAAGGACAAACCAGAAACAAACCAGAGTTTATCTTTGAACTAAGTGGCATCAGTAAGTGTCTTAGAGTTCACTATATAGACAACTTTCATCACCAATGAATTTTCCATCCTAAAAGGAACTTATATTCTTTCTTGTGGAGTTCACCATACTGAAAAGAGATTATGTCTGATTATATCAGATTTAAGATACACTGAAAACTTAGATCTCAATATTCTTCCCCTGCTCTTTCAGGAGAAATGGTGAGGGAGATTTGTTAGATAGTAGAGAACAGGAGGGAGGAAGGAACAGGTTGACCAAAACTAAGAATGCATGAATAAGCTCAAAAATTGCAGTACTTTATAAATTAATTAAACTAGACTTTTATATATATAATGAGCTTGAGCAAAAGTATATTTCATGGGAGAAGAAGATTGCTCCTGGATGTCATGAAAAATTGTATTGTGAAGAATAGGTTACCTCTTTATGAATTATTGGCCAAGAAGGTTCTTCTTCCAGAAGAACCAAAAGGAGTACAAACTTTTGCTATGTCCATTGATTGCTGACCATAAGTAAATGGTAAGACCTTATCACTGAAGATCCACACATTTTGATTACTGGACACAGAGAAATCAATCTTGAACTACCTAAAAATTTTTCTTACTTGTGGCTATATTTTATACTGCTGAAAACTTCTCTGAAGGCTCCTAAATAAGAAGAGACAAAGATGCTACCCAGAACTGAAACCTGAAGGCGACAACATTGACCTGGCAGGCAATAAGTGCCCATAGGTGAAGTGGAAATTTCTGGTGGTGTCCTACAAGGCAGGCTCACTTGATGTTTTGTTGAAGCAAACCCCATCAGAGGACGTGTAAAGTAGGACTCAAAATGCAGTGACTGGGCACCTGCATGGCTAGCCTTATAATGCTTTGTTGGTCTGGAGTCTTCACTACATTAAGAGAGGGACAGCAGAGAATTTCTCCTGGGGTCCTGGTTTGTTCTGGTTGCTCCTGATGTCTTAAGCTGATTTGTCAGAGGCCTGGCTCTTTCTGCTGGATCATGTCACTGCTTCTGATTATAGTTTGCTATCCTGACACTACTGAACTGGACTGCTTGTTCCTGACAGCAGAGATTGGAATCACCTCCAAGGAACAACTTCTAAATAGGTTCACATCCCCTTGTCCCATTTACCATCTTTTCTCCCCTACCTTTGAACAGTGGGCTAGAAGGGGGGTCACAGAATTCGATAACACTTATTAAATTAGGCTTTGAAAAATGTAAGCCTACACGTAAGTACAATATTGTGAACTATTGGCGACAATAAGAGTAACCAACTACTCTTTTGTGTGAATTAAAAGCCTGTTCCACAGGAGAAAATTTATGTTTGATACTGAAAATATTTTCAAAACCCATGGCCAGGGAAGTCATAGGCACTAGAGGAAGAGAACTTCTTGGTGTTGTTTTACTACCTGGTTATGTTGTTAAATTGCACTCTGTATATTTATGTTTCTGTCCATGAATTTATACTGTTCTCAACCTTTATCAGAGAAGCTTTTTGCAGACTAGTGATTAAGGCCAATAATGATAACTGCTTAAATGTCTGAGAATAAGTGATTACTTGGAAAATAAGCAAGGGAGGAAGGGAGGGAGAGAGGGAAGGAAGGAGGAAGGGATGGAAAAAAAAGAGAATATGCCAACAACATATTTATCAATATATTTATAATACCTTTTTATTTGTTTCTGATTTAATGTTGGCCCTCACTTTTCTATGTACTATATCAATGCATGTTAATCAATAAGTGGTCTGTTTTGAGAAAATACCTACTTCAAAATAAAATTGATGTTCCCTTTCTAATTCATTGGGATAAGTCTCCCCTGTTGTTTTCTTCAAATGGGGACACATATCTCATTAATTTTTAAACATGTCAGTCTTAGAATTTTATACATATCTGTGGCAAAATGAATTAAATTATCAGGAACACAGTGCACTGCTATCAAAATGAAATTGCCCATTATTTACTCAGACAAATACACTGCCCTGTTTGTCATGGATAAATTTTAAAAGAAGAAATACAGTGTGGTATGTCAGACATAACATGAGGTAGGGATATGATTTGCTCACAAGAGTGTCATTCTCTCATTAGCTATAATTCTCTAGTGGTTTAATCACATGCACTACCTATGTTTGGATAGCTTCTGTAGAACATATTCTTCTAACATGTGGAAATTATTTCACACAAATGTGCTTTTCTACCAGCATCTCATTTCCTTCAGTACTATAATTAGGACAAATTGTTTGCTTAGTTCAGTTTCATGTGCTGCTTTTTACACTTTTGACATATTTAAATTACACATTTGTATTGAACCAATGAACTCAACACCTTCTCTGTGTTGTGAGAAAACTTTTAGTGCAGTCCTTTCTCTTCTTCTCTAAATGTATATGTTTCTGCACAAAATCCAGTCATCTTTTCACTGGGTCATTCTTTTTACCAATATCTCTCTCCGGGTCTCACCTGTCTCATTCAGAACAAAAACAGAGCAAACAAACCAAAATAATAGTATTATCACCAGCCCTTGAGACCTGGATTCTTCTTACCCCCGTCTTATCTACCAACCACACACACTGCATCGAGAGGGCCATTGCTTCAGGTAGTCCTGCATCCCAACAGCTGCAGTGTTTTCTTTTTTTCCCTGACATCATGATGCTGACATATAGGGGAAATCCTGCTCAATGGCATCTTCTTATTGTTTTGTTTTATACTGTGCCACTTGTCACAGTCGGATTGATATTATATAGTTATTAGGAGTGGGTTTGGAGAAGGTTGTGTGTTTCCATTCATCTTCTCTCTTTTTAAATTTTGAATTTATTTTTTTGACACAAATTCTCTCCATGTAGCCTTGTCTGGCCTGCATTTCACAAATAGACTGGTTTCAAATTTGCAGTGAACCTTCTATTTCCTGCCCCCCAGTGCTGAGATTATAGACATACACAGCTGGGCACTACACTATATTGGGTTCTCATATGATTCCATTTGCTTGAAATAGAAACCTTAAAAGCACAGGCTTTGCTAGCTCACTTCAGTGTCAGTGTTGTATCCATCATATAAGCAGGAGTACAACAAAGGTTTATGAAGTGAATGACATAACATCACTTGAATACTACTTAATGCATTTCTAGTACATGTAATGTCAAGAACAGTTTCTACCATTAAAAAAATAGATCTGGTGGCACATGCCTCAAATCTCAGTATTTGAAAGATACAATCAAAAGACTCTTCACAAGCTCAACACTATCCAGATCTCAATAGTGAGATATAAGCATGTCTGGGCTATCTAGGGAGATTCTGGCTTTAAATTGAAAGAAAGAAGAAAGAAGCTTCAAACTAAAAGAAAGAAGGAAGGAAAGAAAGATGGGAAAAAATTTTAAAACTATAACTCACAAATCTTTCAGCTACAAAATACATGTAGCAATCATTTAGCTATAGGAGATCACTAACACTCCTTGTGTTAGGTAGTGTGTGGGGGGAGGTCTGTGTGTAGTAAGGTTTGTGTCACAGTGAGAATGTAAAGAACAGAAGGCAACTTGTAGACGTTGGTTATCTCCTTCCACTATGTGGGCTTTAGTGACCGATAACAAGTCATCAGACTTTGCAGTAAAATATTTTGCCTGCTGATCCGTTTTGACAGCCAGCCCTGACTAATACTATTCCCATGTGAATTTACATTGAGGGCTTTATACTCTCCTCATTGAAATTTTTAATAGTAGATTTACACTTTTATCCTTGTCTTTAATTTCTAAGGCATGCTCAGAAATGATGGCTGTCTAACTGGATTGCTGGGAAAGATCTTTCTGCAGAAAAAAAAAAAAAAAAAAAAAAAAAAAACAGTCATCCACATAAGAATGCATACAGTGGGAACCAGGGCATTGCAGCCTTCATGGGAGAGCTACCATTGCAGTATGCTGTGTGCATTGAACAGAAGTGCTGTATAAAGTATAGCTTCTCTGCCAAACATGGATACTTCTGCAGGAAGTTTATATTTGTTTTCTTATTCCTTCCTTTTATGATGATATGTACATGAATATTTTAACCATGAGTGCAGTTATCAATGCATTCATTACTAAAGAGTCTTCATCACCAAGAGAAGCATCTAGAACAAATAACAAACAGAATCCATAGGTAAATTTTTCAAGTATAAAGAGGCCTAGTACAGTGACTGTGTCTATACCTATCACTTACTCCATTGTTGATGAAGGCTGGCGTGAAAGACAAAGGTATGGATGCTGATGCACATCTCACTTCTCCTCTGTCTTCAAAATTCATTGTAGAAGCCAATATGGTTCAATTTAGGTAAAGTAAAACTAAGCCCTTTCTCCAAAAGTATTATAGATTTGGAGATTTAAAGAATTGTCAATAGTTTCCTTCTTGTTACTCAAGCCAATATTATAAGCAAATTATCAGACATCTATTATATATTAATAAGATTAATGGAGAAATTATTAAGGCCTGTCTGTTGCTTCTCAAGGAATAAAACCCAAAACGAGTAAAACTCATACCCTGCCCCTAAATAATCCACAGCCTCTAAAAAAGACAAAATATAAAATAAGCATCATCCCACATTGTCCAAGTAAGGCCATGATGATATGTATCGCATCTCCAGGAGTAGTAAGGGCCATTACGAAGGACCTTCCAAGGACTGCTGTGTGCATGCCTCAGAAAATGATTAAGACTTACGTAAATGAATGTAAGGAGGGCAATGTAGAAAAGTGGTTCACTTAGCACTGTAATGGTCGAGTCTGGGATGGTGACAGAACTCACACCATAAAGGCCACCATATGTTCACAGGGTCATACATTCAGTAGGTGATCGTGATCTATGTGACTGTGGGAAGGATGGGAAAGCCTTGTGTTTGTTGGGGAACACCTAGGTTGTTTTCAATTTCTAGCTGTTATAAATAGAGCAGCAATAAACATGGCTAACCATGTGTAGGATGAAGTGTCCTTTAGGTATATGCCCAAAAGTGATAGAGAGATGGTTATTGAAGTAGATTAATTCCTGTCTCCTGAGGAACTACCATACTGATTCCCAAAGTTATTGTATACATTGGCATTCCCAGCAGCAATGTTTGAGTATTCGCTTTGATATACCTCCTCACCAGCATGAGCTATCAATAATGTTATTAGTCTTAGCCTGTCTTTTTTTTTTTTTATGGCACCATAAAGGCAAAACATCTTTATTTATATATAGCACCTGACCCCAGTCCCCCATCACCTTCTGTTGGACTCGGAAGTCCAAGCATCTAGGCAGCCCACCCCACAAAGACACAGAGACCGAGACTGATGCAATAAGCACGAGGTCTATTGAATCCAGTACACTGGGGCCACCCTACCAACAGGGCAAAGGTGACCCCGGGTCAGTAAGGTACACACTTTTTATACATTTTTCTGGGACAGAGCTTGGCAACAGTATGAAAGGGCAGGCTCCCAATGGTGGCTAAACATGATTGGAGGCTCACTGTGATGACGTCAGCTTGTTATCACCCACCTGTAGCTCCGGCCTGTCCTTGGCAACAGAAAATTCTGCCTATTATGTGGGACATGTGACACATCTGCGCCTGGCCTTGCTGTCTCATTTCACAATGGTTATCTTTGGTCCTTTCGACTGTCCTGGCTTAGCTCATTGGCTGCCTCTTGTCTCTCAAGGCCTCACACTTCTCCTCCCAGTCCCTTCACCCACCCCTTATCCTCTTCTGTTTTTCTCCAGAAAATAGCAGGCCTCCCATAGATATGAACCAGCTATGGCATAACAAGTTGCAGCAAAACTGGGTGCCTCCTCTCTGATTAAAGCTGTACAAGGCAGCCCAGTAGGAGAAAAGGGTCCCAAAGGCAGACAACAAAGACGGGTCCAGCTTAAGACACATACGATGAGAGGAATCCCATCCCTAACACTGCCTGGAATACCAGGACCCAGAGGCTAGATAGCCCAGAATCCTAGGATAAAAATGATTCCTAATGATATTCTGCTATACTCATAGAGTGGTGCCTAGATCAGTTGTCATGAGATCTGACAGGTATAAAATGAAATATCAAAGTAGTTTTGATTTGCAGTTCAGTGATGGCTAAGGATATCTAACGTTTCCTTAAGTGTTCCTCAGCCTTTTGAGTTTCCTCTTTTGAGAACTGTTTAGAACTGTACCCCATTTTTTATTCACTTTACATTCCAATTGCTGCCCCCTCTATCTCTCCTCCACATATAGCCCCTCCCCCCTTCCCTCACCCCTTCTCCTCTGAGATGGTGGAGAACTCTCTGGGTATCCCCCCAACCCTGGCACAGAAGTCTCTGCAGGACATGGCACTTCTCCCACTGAGGTCAGACAAGGCCTTCCAGTGGGGGGAATGTATTCCATAGACAGGCATGGGGTTGTTTTGTTGATATCTAGATCTTGAGTTACTTAGATATTTTTCATATCAGCCTTTATCAGATATGTAGTTAATAAAAATCTTTTCACATCGTAGGCTTGTAGTTTTGTCTGGATGAGTTTCCTTTACCTTGCAGAAGGTTTCCTGTTTCATGAGATCTGCCTATTTTATTGCTGTGAAGAGACACCATGACAAAGGCAACTATAAACTATTTACTTAGGGCTAGCTTATGGTGTCAGAGGTTTAGTCTCCAATATCATAATGGAGGGAAGCATGGCGGCATGCAGGCAGACTTGGTGGCTTAATATTTTCATGATACAAGTGTTTTACTTTATTGGTTAGAGTTATCATGAGATACTTTATATTATTTGAGAGTAACATGAAAAGTGCTTTTCCTGGTTTCTTTCTGAGTCTGTCATTTGGTTATAGGAGGGCTACCGGCTTTTGCTAGTTAATTTTGTATATAGTTACTTTGCTGAAAGCATTTATCAGCTGCAGGAGTTCCTCAGCACTATATTTAGGATCATTTATGTACACTGTCATATCATCTGCAAAAAAAGAAAAACTTATATGTTGATCTCTTCCTATCTCCTCCAATTGTTTTATTGTTCTAGATAAGACTTTAAGTACTATATTGGATAAGTTTGGAGAGAATGGACTTTATCTTGTTTCTGATTTTAGTGGAATTACTTTGAGTTTCTCTCCATTTAAGTTGATTTTGGCAATAGGCTTTCTATATAAACTGTTTTCATTATGTTGATGTCTGTGCCTTTTATCTGTAAACTCTCCAGAACATTTGTCATGAATTGGTATTGGATTTTGTCTTAGTTAGGGTTTCTATTGCTCTAAAGAGATACCATGACCAAGTAAACTTGTATAAAGAAAAATATTTAATTGTAGCTGCTTTACAGTTCAGAGGCTGCCTTACAGTCCACTATCATCATGGTGGGAAGGATGGCAGCATGCAGGCAGACATGGTGCTGGAGAGGAATCTGAGACTTCTACATCTGGATCAGGGAACATCCAGATGAGCAAATTAACTGTGGGCCAAGCTGGTCTTGAGCATCTGAAACTTCAAATCCCACACCCAGTACCATATTTCTTCCAACAAAGCCACACCTACTCCAATAAGGCAGTACCTTCTAGTGACACTCCCTATGGGTCTATGGAGACCATTTTCATTAAAACCACCACAGATGTTTTCAAAGACATTTTCTGAATCTAATGAGAGAATCACATGAGTTTTGTCTCTTTTTTTCCCATTCTCTTTCTTTTTTTCTTTTTTTAAAAAAATTATTCTTTAATCATTTTTTACAATCTAGACTTTATCCCCCTCCTAATCCACCCTCCGACTGTTCCACATCCCACACCTCCTTCCCCCAGTCTCCAAGAGGATATTCCCAAAACCCACCCCACCAGACCTCCCCTCTCCCTGGGGCCCCAAGTCTTTCAAGGGTTAGGTGCATCTTCTCTGAGTCCAGACCCTGCAGTCTTCTACTGTATATGTGTTGGGGGCCTCATATCAGCTGGTGTATACTGCCTGGTTAGTGGCTCAGTGTCTGAGAGATCCCGGGATTCCAAGTTAATTGAGACTGCTGTTTTCCTCTAGGGTAGCCCTCCTCCTCAGCTTGTCCCAGCTTTTCCTGAGTTCAATCACAGGGGTCACCAGCTTCTGTTCATTGGTTGAGTGTAAATATCTGTATCTGATTCTTAACAGCTGCTTGTTGGGCCTTTCGGAGGGCAGTTATGATAGGCCCCTGTTTGTAAGCACACCATACCATCAGTAATAGTGTCAGGCCTTGGGGCCTCCCCCTGAGCTGGACCCAAATTTGGGCCTGTCACTGGACCTTTACTATGGGATGGTAACCTCATCCTTCCACTTGATGTCCTGTCTTTCTACTGGAGGTGGACACTACAAGTTCTCTCTCCCCACTGTAGGGCATTTTGTCTAATGTCTCTCCCTTTGATTCCTGAGAGTCTCTCACTCCCAGGTCTCTGGTACATTCTAGAGGGTCCCCCCACCTCCTACGTCCCGAGTTTGCCTGTTTCCATTTTTTCTGCTGGTCCTCAGGGGCTTCAGTCATGCCCCCCACCCGAATACCTGATCATATTCCCCTCTTCCCCTCCATCTCGCCTTTCCCACCCAGGTCACTCCCTCCCTACCCCCTTCCTGTGATTTCTTTCTTCTCCCTCCCAAATGGGATTGTGGCATCCTAACTTGGGTTCTTCAGCTTATTAGCCTTCTTGAGTTCTGTGGATTGTATCCTGGGAGTTCTGTAGATTTTTGGCAAATATCCACTTATTAGTGAGTATGTACCATATATATTTTTTTGGGTCTGAGTTACCTTACTCAGGATATTTTCTAGTTCCATCCATTTACCTGCAAATCCCATGATCTCCTCATTCTTAATAGCAGAGAAGTATTCCATTGTGTAAATGAACCACATTTTCTGTATCTATTCCTCTGTTGTGGGACATCTGGGTTGTTTCCAGCTTCTGGCTGTCACAAATAAGGCTGCTATGAAGATAGTGAAACACGTGACCCTGTGGCATGGTGAGACATCTTTTGGATATATGCCCAAGAGTCATTTTTAGTAAGAAGTTTTACATTTTGATATCAACAGATGCTCAATTTGATGTGTTCTTGAATTAGATCTGTAATTATAGTGACTTTAAATCTATTTTCATAAGGAAAAGTGGTCTATAACTATCTTTTTTATGGGTCCTTATGTGGTTTGGATATGAATAAAATTATAATCCTGATTATGCAAATGTTTCTTGTGTTATTATTTGTAAAGTAATTTGAGAAGCATTGACATTAACTCTTCTTTGAAAATCTGATAGAATTCTGCACTAAAAATCATATGGTTATAGGCTTTTTTGATTTGCATACTTTTAATTACTTCTTATATATCATTAAGGCTTATAGATCTGTTTAAGTTGCTCAGCTGATATTTGATTTTAATAAGTCATGTTTTTGGAATTTTCCATTTCTTTTAGATTTTCCAGTTTGGTAGAGTCCAGTATGTCCTTATAATTCTCTGGACTTTCTCAGTATCTGTTGTTACCACCTCCCCTTTCATTTCTAATTTTATTAATTCAAATATTTTTACTCCAGCTTTTAGTTAATTTAGTAAACATTTCTTTTCTTTTCTTTTCCTTTCCTTTTTTCCCCTCAAGGAACCAATTCTTTGTTTTGCTAATTCTTTGTATTTTTTTTTTGTTTACTTGCCTTTTTTCCATTTTATTGACTTCAGCCCTGAGTTTGATTATTTCTCATTTACTCTTTGTTGTGTGTGTGATTTCTTCTATTTGTTCTAGAGCTTTGAAGTGTCCTTTTAAGTCACTCCTATTAGATCTCTCCAGTTTGCTTGTTTGTTTTGTTTCTGTTTTAATGTGTGCTCTTAGTGCTGTAAACTTGCCTCTTAGAACATGCTTCATTGTGTCCCACAATTTGAGTATGTTGTGTATTCACTTTCATTCATTAAGTTTCAGGAAGTCTTACATTCCTTTCTTAATTTCTGTCTTGACCCGTTCTTCATTCAGGAGAGTTGTTCGGTTTCCCTGAGTTTGTAAGTTTTCTCTTATTTCTATCATTTTAATGTTCAATTCTATTCTGTGATGGTCTGATATATTGGTGGTATTTCAATTTTCTTATATCTTTTGAGACTTCCTTGGTGTCTGAGTATGTGTCAAAATTTTGGAGAAAGATCAATGAGGCATAGAAAAAAAGGTATATTCTTTTGAGTTTGGGTGAAATGTTCTTTAAATATCTATTAGGTCCATTTGGCTTATAACATCAGTTAGCTCTTGCATTTTTCTGTGTGGTTTTTGTCAGAATGACCTGTCTATTTGAAACGGTAGGGTGTTGAAGTCTCCCACGGTCAATATGTGATAGTATGTAATTTAAGCCATAATATTTCCTTTACAAACTTGGGTGCCCTTGTGTTTGATGCATAGATGTTAAGAATCACAAGGTCCACTTAGTGGATTTTTTCTTTGGTGAGAATGTTGTCTCCTTCCTTATCTTTTCTGATTAGTTTTGGCCTATCACAGTTTGTCAGACATTAAGGGCTAGACTGGCTTGCTTCTTAGGTACATTTTCTTGGAATATCTTTTCCTATCCTTTTATCGGGGGGTGATATCTATATTTGATATTACACTGTGCTTGCATAGATCTAATTTTCAAAACTGTTTGTCTCTGTTATTTTATGCAGAAATTGAGACCATTGATATTGAGAGTGCTCAATGAGTGGTGTTTATTGATTCTTTCTATTTTGTTATAATGATGTGTGGTGGTGGTGGTGGTGGTGGTGTGTGTGTGTGTATGTGCATGTATATGTGTGTGTGTATGTGCATTTATACTTCCCTTCTTCTGATTTGCTTCTCTAGTATTATTTATTTTCTGTATTTCCTCAGGTGTCATTAATTTATAGGTAAATATAATTTAATTTTGTGGTGTCTTAAGAGTCTGTAGAACAATTGCTCACTGTGAAGTCAGATGTGATTCTGATAGGTTTTCCTTTATATGTCCCTTGATCATTTTCTCTTGCAGCTTTTTTTATATTCTTTCTTTGGTATGTCCATTTAGCATTTTGATTATTATGAGATGAAAGGACTTTCTTTCCTTAGCCAGTTGATGTTCTGTTGTTTTTGTTTTTTGTTTTTTGTTTTTTTAACAAAATCCCCACCATTTGATTTTATGAAGACGGGGGAGCCAGATGCTTAGGTTAAAGCCTGCTAGCTCAGAGAGGCTAGACCAGCTGACTTTCCTCCTTAGCCAATGACTTGTCATAGGTCATCTCATAAACATTTCTTCAAAGAGATTGTCACTCTCTTCTACTTCCTGTATTTCTATCTGTCCTCCTGACTCCCTCTTTCTCTATATTGTTTTTAACTTAATAATCCTGTGTTTAATTCCGTGCACTATGCACTGGTTGCTTGCTCTGCCTCTTGACCTCTGGCTGATTTTATTTATTCCTCTTTACAATATTCAAACAATATTCTTGGATTAAAGGTGTGTGCTAAGGCTGAGCAACACCACAACTAAAAACAGGTTTTCCCAGTAAATGAAACAATCTTGGGGGCTCACAGTATGATCAAATATCGTACAACTGTACGAAAATCTTCTTTTGCTATCATAGGCACATCCTTTTCTAAGTTGGGGAAATTTTCTTCTATGAATTTGTTGAAAATATTTTCTGTACATTTTACTTGGGTTTCTTTGCCTTCCTCTATTCCTACTATTCTTAGGTTTGTTTTTTCATAATGTTGCAGATTTCCTGAATATTTTATATTAGTATTTCATTTTGTTTTGTTTCTAACATTTGCTTTGATGGGGATATTTATTTGTTCTATTGTATCTTCAGTGTCTGAGATTCTTTCTTCCGTCTCTTGTATTCTGTTGGTGACACTTACCTCTGAAGTCCCTCTTCAAGTTCCTAAATTTTTCATTTCCAGAATTCCCTCAGTTTGGGTTTTCTTTACAGATTCTATATCTGCTTCAAAGTCTTGAAGTGTTTTATTTGTTTCCTTTTCCTGTTTGTGATTTCAAAGATTTCTTTAAGAAACTTATAAATTTCCTCTTTAAGGACCTCTATTTTAAGTCATAAAGACCATTTTAAGGTCCTTTCTTTGTGCTTTAGTAATGTTGCAATATTCAAGACCTGCTGTGATGGAGATGCTAAGTGTTAATGGAGACATGATGTCAGGGTTGTTATTGATTTTCCTTTTATGCTGGTGTCTAGGCATCTGGGTTTGGAAAGATTGTAATTCTAGGTTCTGATCACTGGTTTTATTTTGTTGGGTAGGTATTTTGTTTCTCAGTTTCTGTTGACCTAGCTGACAGTGTGGTGGCTGTCCTTTTTCATAGTAGAAAATTCTCTGGCATCCTGATTGGCTTTGTGCACTGGGAATTGCTGCTATAATGTGTTTTAAGATTTGGGGAGCTTACACTTAGGAATGGAGATGTGTTAGGATGGGAGAGGATAGGATGGGAGGTGTCTTGAGTGGGTCCACAGCAAAGAGGAAAGCAAAATGTTTCCCTAGGATCTGCTTGGTGCCTTGGAAATGGTGGCAGAGGCTGAGAAGGTAGTATGCTATAGATCTGGGATGTGGTTTGGGGTGGGGATAAAGCAAGGAGTGCTGAAGGGAGTTAGGAGAGGAAGATTTGTGTGGTCTGCTGGAGAGGAGGGCAGGGGCAGAAGAGATGTTGCAGCAGGTGGTTTGCTACAAAGCTGTGGATAGGATTGCATGATTGGTTTGGGAGGTACTAAGGGAAAGGTCAAGATCTGCACTTAACTTACCTGCTTCTCTAGCTGGAGTGGACTGTGGGTTCTCCGGAAGGGCCTCCTGATAAAAAACAATGTTTTATTGTCATAAACTATTGTTATTTTTAGAACGGTTATTTCCGTAAATGTCTATTAGTCTTACTCACTCACTAGTTACATTCATCTGAAAATGAAAGTTGCCCAAACATCTAATTGATGAAGAAACATGATGAGCATTACACAAGCATAGAGTATGTCAATGGTGATGCCTGAAGCAAGAATATCGATTATGATGATAGAGTTCGGGAGAGAGTGGCTTAAAGAGCTACAAGCAAAAATTTTGTCCCTACATATGGCAAGTATTCCCACTGATTACCATTGGAGATATTACCATTGGAGATAGCTAAATTTTTCTCATAGTGTCAGCTGAAGATAGTTTCTTGAATTAGGGTGGCAATCTGTGTGCAATACCCCTTCTCAGCCTTAGGATACTTCTAGCCTGAACCAGGCTTTATGTATGCTTCACCACATGCCCAGCAGTAGATGGCCAACCCAAAATAAACTCAAGGTTATTTTTGTAAGTTTATTTTGGCTCATATTTCTTTGGGCATTTCTTGTCTTACTGGTCTTTTGTTTGAATATTATGGTTTCCAAGTTTATGTTTTTAATGGTATCCTGTGGTTTGTGTCTTTTTCTTCTTTTTAAAACAATCCTGGAATGTTTTTTTGCTTTGTTTTGAGTTTTGCCTGAGAGAGAAAGAGAGAATTAAAAGAGAAAGGGCATAGAGTCCTGTGGGTAGGAAAGTGGGAAGAAGTTGGAAGAAGTTGAGAGAGAGAAAACCATGGCTAGGATATACTATTTGAAAATAATTTTTGGAAAAAAAATTTTGGTGCTGAAGCAAACAAGTGAGCTTAGGGTTTAAAATAAAGAACCCTGTTTCCCATGACAGCAAAAGTTCATGATCATCAGAAGAACAGCTGGGAGACAGTGATGTGCTTTAACGGAAATAACTGCATCTTGAGTCAGGATTGTCTCCAAGTAGCAGGAAAATTTCAACACATATAATCCCAATCCCCTAAGGTGTACCTGCGATCCACTGAATAGGTAGCATATGACTTAAACTTCACACATACTACAAAACATAGCGTGGATATTTTGGGGGTGTACTGGATGGTTTTGTGTCAACTTGACACAAGCTGGAGTTATCACAGAGAAAGGACTTTGAGTTGAGAAAATGCCTCCATGAGATCCAGCGGTAAGGCATTTTCTCAATTCATGATCAAGGAAGGAGGGCCCCTTGTGAGTGGTACCATCTGTGGGCTGGCTGAGCAAGCCAGGAGAAGCAAGCAAGCAAGCCAGTAAGCAGCATTCCTCCATAACCTATGCATCAGCTCCTGCTCCTTGACCTGCTTGAGTTCCAGTCCTGACTTCCTTTCGTGATGAACAGCAATTGGAAGTGTAAGCCGAATAAATCCTTTCCTCCCCAACTTGCTTCTTGGTCATGATGTTTGTGCAGGAATAGAAACCCTGGCTAAGACATTAGGTTTGTTTTTATTTTATGTGGATGGGTGTTTTACTGGCATCTATGTCTGTGCACTGCATGCATATAGTCCCCACAGATGTCAAAAAGCAGACCATAGGAAATGTCCAGTTCACTGAAACTAGAGTTGAAGATGATTGGTAATACATGGTAATTTGTATGCTGGGATTCAAATCAATGTCCTCTGGAAAAGCAGGGCCAATGAACCATTTGCAGCACCAATTTGGGCATTCTTAAATTTTTGTTGGCTATGTGCTAAACATAGAGCATAAAGGATGGCCTAGGCAGTGAATGAAAATAAAACCTTGAATACATTCTTCCCAAAGGACTCCACTTCTTCCTGCTGTGCTCCTCTGCTTGTTAGCAGTAAGCAGGCACCCAAGATCGGATGTGGACATGGTATGAGAATCCAGAACATGGATCTTCATCAGCCTTTGCTCTGAATACTGTCTGAGCATCATGCTCTTAAAACAATGGGATGGAGTGAAATTGAGGAAAGTAAAGAGCCATCCAAATATTAGAGAAATGGAAAGGAGGCATGGGGCAAATGAAGCAGAAAAGAAGAAGGGACTGGTTAGATCTGAGACTCAGTGAAACTGTGAAAAATATAGGGACGTTAAAGCAAACACAGTAGAAGGAAAGGGACAGGCAGTTTTTAAAAACTTAAATAAAATAAATACAAAGTAAATAAGCAAAGCCATAATATGTTACTTGCCTCTGAAAGAAAACGATATTTATATAGGAATAAAATTCAAATACAGCCTATTGATTAGCTTCCATGCATTTTAAGTGTTTTAAATATGTAAAAATATACAAATACAACTACCATACATTACCAATGCACAAATATGGTCATATTTCACGAGCATTCTAAATTATAAGAAATAAAAATTCTCTACAAGATATTGAAATCATCGTTGACCTCATATTCTCTTTCCCAGTTTCCAGAAACTATTGCTTTCAGGACTTGTGGATCTGCAAAGCTTTTTAGTTTATAGATATATTAGTTTATATAAATATCTCCATATTTTTACTTAAGCCCATCCCCTCAAATCCAAGATTACCTTTTCTTACATTCGACAACCCATTCCGTGTTTTTGGTATCTAATTTTTTTCTAGCAATCTAAATTCAAGTGTGGTACTGCTGCTTTTACTCCCATAGTTAATTAATATTTAGGCTTGGTATTTCTGTCATGACTTTATTTGTTCACTATGCTCCAAGTATCTCAACCAACAATATTCTAGTTTTAATAGTGGTTTATAAAAGTGATGGTTTATAGAAGCTGCTGGCTACCTCACAAAGCATCCGAAATATCTCAGCAGGTTAAGACACTTGCTACCATCTGACCTCAATTCTCTAAGTCAACAAGATAGAAGGAAAAACATCAACTCCTGAAAGCTGTCCTCTGATGACCACATGTATGCCACAGTACACACACAAACACACACATACACAAACAGGGGTACACACGAATCTACTAAAAATCTAAATGGAATAAAAAGATCGCATGTTTATGTACCTTTATTTTACTGTCACTCATAAATAGTGACAGTAAATCCTGTCCTGAATAGACTCTTTTTCTTACAACTCTTTCTTTCCAAGCATATACTTCTGTGAATGACAAGAAACCTGTAAACCTAAATCCCCTTACTTAATATTCTCCTTTAATCTCTAAGATTTATTTTACCACCATCAATGCCTGATGGTTAATGCATGTTTCTTCCTATAATATAAATTATCTCGTTCAGGTTTTCAGTGATGATTTCCAAGCTGAACAATTTCCTAAAATGAGAAAGTATTTCTTCTTCTTTTCCCTGTTCTAAAATCACCTAGTCAAAACAATTACCAACAAGTTCAAGTTCACGGATCTATTTTCCACTTCTTAACTGCTCCTTCTCATCTTCAGTCTAGTTACCTCTGCGTCACCTCTGTGCCATCTGCTTCTAATATCATTAATTATCCCCATTCTTGTTAACTGTTTGCCTCTCATGGTGATCATTCTCTTTCTACCACACCCAGAATGGGATTCATTTCTAAGTCACATAACTTTTTTCATATGTTTTCCTGACTCTGCTTGGCAGCTTGATGTTATTATTGCTGGCACAATTATATCTGTTATAATAATATGCATTTTATTTTACTTTCTAATTGTAACATTGTTGTTGTTTCTGCAAACTTTATCCTCATTCTTTTCCTTCTAGTATTTCAAAGACTTTGTTTGTTGTTGAACTTTTTATATTTGTCAAAACATCATTTGGGGGCATTCCATGACACTGTTTTCTGCTCTGTGGGATACATGTCCAGTGAGAACTGGTCATGGAGTACTTGGTGGGGAATCCATTCAACCACTCATCTAGTCATCTTACTGAAATGAAATACTGAATCTTTTTCTTTCCCTCTGATCCTTAAAGTTATGCAAACCCTAAGCTCTGTTCCTGTTTCTAATAAAGCTTCAAGACTTTCCAAGTAAATGTTAGACATTTATTTTTAGAGTCCACATGATCCTGTATTATTTGGAACTATGTTTTTCTCTTTCTTCATGATCCATTGAAGTATCCTGATTGACATTGCATCCATATACATTTTTTTTTTTTGGAAACATTTCTTTGTATACTCCTGGTTGTCCAGGAACTAGCTATGAAAGACTGGGTGGCCTTGAACTCAGAAATCCACCTTGCTATGCCTCCCTAATGCTGGCATTAAAGGAATTGGCCACCACTCCCACTACACAGCCAGCACACATCCATGAAATTTAATTGTCGTATGTGTAGCTAAGTATAAGCATGAACACATGGTATGTGCTCAGAAAAGAGGAATGGTTTATGTTTAACTTTCTCTCTGTCCTCAAGATGAAAATCACATGTGTTAATTTCAAACTTTTATATCAACATTTCATTCACCCACCAAACCCATTATTCCTGTTGTTCTTCTTGTTGTATAAAGCAAGGATTACTTAGCCCTCAGTGGTCTATGTTTGAGGAAAGGAAAAATAAATATGCATAGTCTCCTGCATTCCCCAGTTAGTAATGCAATTTTACATAATAAGACAGCAACACCACGAAGGCAAAATATTTTTTTCTAAGTAAGCTGATATTCTCTATTATCAGAAGCTAATATGTAAAATGAAGAAAGAGAACTATGGGGTTTGTCTAATTAAAATAAAATATAAATAGCACAGATGAAATACTGACAGCACATCATATGTTTATAATCACTGATTGGAAGCAGTGGGACTCAGGGCTTTTATTTTTTTCACTCTAAACCATTTAAAATATCTGATTCATTTTATAACATGTGTATTTGACTTCATCAAAAATAAAGATTCAGAAAGTTGAGTTAGTTGAATAAAAATGAGGGGGGAAATAAAAGAAAGAAAAACATCCATTATGATGTCTACCTCTTCATTGTTTATAACTCTGGATTTCAATGTTTAATACTAATTTTAAAGTTTAAAATTTTTAAATATTGCATAAAGCATAAAACTCTAATGAAGAAGAGTACAATATCTCAATAATTTACAGACTCATCTCTTCTCTTCATATTCTTCATATGAGTTAAAATAATTAGAAGATGATTTTTAATCACTATTATATGTTGTGCATTGGTAGGCTAATCACAAAGGAATAATACTGATTCTTTCCTGAGAGAAGGAAGAATTAGTTTTGCCCTAGAATAAACAATCTAGTCTCTAATGGAAGCCAAGGATCAACTTTTGTATACAATATCTTCTTGAGATGAGAATTACCCCCTAGTTTCCAGAACTCTTATGATTCTTAAAGCAGTGGCCATAAATTTTATACCAGAGAAGTGCAGGAGGCTTGTAGAGTCGAAAAAATTGTATTTGAACCTGCTTCTCCAGTTGCTATAAATCACATTTAAAGGAATAATATTATGATGGCAATAACTAATATAAGGATCAGTAATAAAGTCCATTGATCCATTATGATCAATCCTTTGGAAAGGTATGTTCTGACATTCTGATATTGTTTCTTCTGATTTGTCTAAATAGAAAATTTGGAGATGTTCCCTATAGTCATCTATATAATTAATTTCATTATTGGAAGCTTTAATAGGATTATTAGTATTTAATGGTCCTGAAGGAAAAGAAATAGGCTTTAAAATACATCTCAAGATTGCCAATAAACATGCTTAGATGGTTTTGGACTCTGTCAAAAATCAAGAGTCTGTAGATGTGTGGGTTTATTTCTGGGTCTTTGATTTGATTCTATTGATCCACCTGTCTGTTCCTATACCAATACCATATGGTTTATTATTATTACTTTTCTCTCGTATAGCTTGAAATCAGAGATAGTGATCCCTCTAGATGTTCTTTTATTCAGGATCATTTTAGCTATCCTGGAATTTTTGTTTTTCCATATAAAGTTAAGAATTGTTCCTTCAAGATCTATGAAGAATCGTGTTGAAATTTTCATGGGAATAGCATTGAATCTGTAGATAGCTTTTGGTAAGATGGCCATTTTCACTCTGTTGATCCTACCAGTATATGAGCTTGGGAGATCTTCCCACTTTCTGATCAAGTTCTTTCTTCAGAGATGTTGTGGGAATTGTTTAAAAAGAACTGACACATTCCCATGCTTTCACCGGTAACTCTCAGGCCCCAGCAGCTTTCACCAAGCTACTCTCTGCCCAATTCTCCAGCGGGGCCTGAGCTCCCCGAGTTGCCTTCACTGCCACACCAGTGCCATGAAATGACCATCTACCCCATGGTCAGCTGCCACAACACCCATTTATCCAGTAGAATCAAGACTCTTAACGTTTATAGTTAACCAATCAGATTTATATATCAGCAAACATTCAAATCCCAAGATGCCCACACAGTAATTTCAAGGCCAATTGATAATGGAAAGATGACAACACAGATTAGACAATGTATCCCAATTATCCTAACCTTTTGATATACAGAACTACCTGAGGCTACTTAAAGCCACACTGGTTTATGTCCACCTCCATTTTTGCCTCCTCTCTCCCTGCATCCTCCTCCCTCTCCGAATCTTGGCTTCTCCTCCCCTTTCCCTGTCCAATCACAGGTCTCCTGCTGCAAATAGATTGGACAGAGAAATTCCTGCCACTCAGAGACTTGAAGTTCTTTTCATACAGGTCTTTTGCATACTTGGTTAGAGCTACACCAAGGTATTTTATGCTATTTGCTGCTGTTGTAAATGGTACTGTTTCCTTAATTTCTTTCTCAGCCCATTAATCACTTGTGTGTGGGGGATGGGGGGGTACTAATTTTTTTGAGCTAATTTTGTATCCAACCAAGGACACTTGCTTATAAAAGGACTATGTTTATAAAAGCTTTATTCGTAATAGTCAGAAACTGGAAATAACCTAGCTGTCTCTCAAATACAAAACAGATACAGAAAATGTGATATAGCTACACAATATAATACTACTTAGCCATTAAAAAACAAAGACATCATGAATTTTGCAGGCAAATAAATAGAACTAGAAAATACCATCCCAAGTGAAGTACCCAGAATCAAAAGGACATGCATGGTACGTACTCATTTATAAGTGGATATTAGCAGTAAAGTACAGGATAACCATGCTATAATCAACAGACCCATAAAAGTCCAATATCAATGACGGCACAAGGGAAGATGTTTGAATCTTTCTCAGATGCAGAGACAAAATAGATATTAGAGACATATGGAAGGAGGGAACTGGGTAGAAGAAGGGAAAAGGAGGGGGTGGAGCAGGAGGACAGAGCATGTATAGGGAGAGCAATGGAGAGAGAAGGAAGAACTGCTAGGAGGTGCCAGAGACCTGAGATGAGGAAAGGCAACAGAGTGTCTAAGGAGGCTACTCGAGCTAAGATTCCTAGCAGTGACAAATGTGGCTACTCTCTCTAGCCAGGCAGGACTCCCAGTGGAAGGATGAGGACAGCAACCCACCTACAAAGTCTTTGGCCCAAAATGTGTCCTGCCTACAAGATGTGCAGGGACAAAGAGCGCAGAGACTGGGGGAATGGCTAACCAATTACCACCCCAAGTTAAGAACTGCCCCAAGTGCAAGATCCAATGCCTGACACTATCGTATTCCATTATGCCCACAGACAAAAACCTGATATAACTGTCCTCTAAGAGGTTCCTACAAGCAGCCAATAGAAAGAGATGCTGAGACTCACACCCAAACATTAGCAGAGCTAGGAGAATCTTACAGAAAAGCTGAGAGAAGGATTGAGACCTGAAGAGTACAGGGTCTCCACAGGAAGACCAACAGAGTCAACTTACCTGGACCTTTGGGAGCTCTCAAAGACTGAATCAGAAACCAAAGAACTGGACCTAGGGCCCTTGCACAGATGTAGCAGATGAGCAACTTGCTCTTCACTTGGGTCCCCCAAACAACTGGAGCGGGGGCTGTCCCTGAGCCTGTTGCCTGCCTGCCTGCCTATGAATCCTGCTCCCCTTCATGGACAGTCTTGTCTGGCATAAGTGGAAGAGGCTGTGCCTAGTCTAGCAGTGACTTGATTGGGGGGATCAAGAATGACATCCCCCCTTTTGAGAAGGAAATGGGGAAAGTGGAGGACTTGCATGAGAGGATACTGGAAGGAGAGGAAGTGCTAATATTGGGTCGTAAAGGGAATGAATAGATTTAATAATAAAAAGTGCTTAGATGGCAAACAACTCTGTTTCCAAGGTGAAAAGTTTTATGGAATAAATGCAGAAGATAGCTGTTTTTAGAAATCCCATTCCCCAGTCCCGAGTGAGACATGTTCTTACACATCACAACATTAGTAGTCACATGGTGTCACTTGATTTAGTGAAGCATAATGCAGTGTGACTAATGCAACCTGGAGGTGGATTCAGGTAAGAGAAAAATCCATCACCTAGAAACTGTGAGACAAAGATGTACTTTTCTGAAAACAGAGGTTAAATAAATCAAGGTTTTTCTGAAGCAGGAAAAATCTTGCAAAAACAACAACAACAACAAAACAGAACTAACAAAAACAAACAAACCTACACTTTTATTCCAAAATGTGGTTCAATTCACCTTCGCAATAATCCCTGAGTATGCCAGTAAAGAAATTCTGCATCAGACAGGAAAAGCCTTTAAGCAGTTTGAACTTGACAGTACTTAGTGAGAAGGGAGTGTTTTCCTTTGTAGTGTGAATCTGTGGAACACAGCGGCTTTTCGTCACTGGTTGTGCATAGGCCAGGTGCCAACGCAGACCCAGTTGACAGCCTATGATCTCCTTTCAGCAGCATTTCTCAAAATGAACTTGAAACATTGAAGACATAACAGAAGCCACTTTGGTGGACTGACAGATGTATAGATACAATGGAGGGAAAGTGAGGCCACTATAGAGAAAGCTGGGTCACTACAGGGGAAATCAGATCACTATAGAGGAAGCTGG
>JADRCH010000187.1:2221874-2378130 GCA_019843965.1 Rhynchomys soricoides | reverse complement strand
AGGGGAAATCAGATCACCACAGGGAAACCTGGGTCACTACAGGGGAACTCAGATCACCACAGGGAAACCTGGTTCACTACAGGGGAAATCAGATCACCATAGGGAAACCTGGGTCACTACAGGGGAAGTGGGCCTCGGGGTAATTTTTCATTTGTTTATTCATCTCTATTTTATTTTTGTCAGAAATATGTTGTCTGTATCTTATGAATCTAATAAAATGAGTTAGTCTGAGAATAAGAAATAAAGTTGAAACTCTCATTTCATATATTGAAACAGTAAAAGAATTAATTGTTCGCTTGTCTCTCAAAAGGTTATATTAATCTTTTAAAATTTGTTTTTCCATTTCTTTAGTTTAGTCTGAGAATCTCATGAGTGATATTTTCATCATATCCCCAGCTCTTCTCAGATGCAGCCTCTCTACCACACAACTTTATGGTCTTTCTAATTTAAACAATACAAACACTGCAAAAAAAGGGGGTTTCGATTTGTGTTCGGCATCTATTCCTGAGCATGGTGGGTCTGCCCTGGAATGTGAGTGATAGACCAAGTATCACTTTATTGAAGAACACCAATTCCTCTCACTCTCAGAAACTATTGTTTCTGAATGCTTTCCTGGCCCACCTCTCCTTTTTCACATTGGGATTTTTGTCTAGCTTGAACTTATGTTGGTATTCTACACTTGATCTTAGCCAAAAGGTCGAGAAGCGATATGTTGGTATTCTACATGTTCCCAAAGTCTCTATGTGTTCATATATAGTACTGCCTTGTTGAGTCTGGAAAATGCTAGAAAGCTATCTGTGGCTCTTATTATGATTTTGTCATTTTATTCAATTTAGATCCCTGAAGAGGAGTATTATCAAGACATCCCATTCAGGGCAGTGGTCTCCAGTGTCACCCACTCTCTGCACTCTGGCCAGTTGTGAATCTCTGTGTTATCACCCCACACTGCAAGAAAAAACAGTTCCAATAAGGGTCAAATTATTGCTATGTTCACTTATTATAACCATAGTTTTTCTTCTGTGCCCATAATCTAGACTAAGGTTCTTGACTTCATTAACAATATTAGATATGGCTTCTATCTCATGGAATGAGCCTTTAATGCAAGCAAAAAAATATGGTTAGTTATTCCCCTAACATTGATATCACTATTTCACCAGTGAAAATGTTTTATAAGAAGGAAGTTAATTATAGATTGCAGGGTCCATAGCAGAGTGATATTTACTCCTTCAGTAGTTTATAGTACCTTCTTGGGCTATGAATGCTCTCCAGCAGGGAAGAAGTTTCTAGTTGTTGATTAGCTAGATTTCTCCAATTTCTGTGCCACGTGTATGCATTATTTTCAGCAGTGAAGTATAGCATAACACTAGGCTTTACAGTTTTCTTTGGTAGGGAAGAAAGACTCCATGGTACTTCTTTGGCCAAGAACTCAAAAAAATGCAACTCATACATGGTCCTGGGAGGTTTTATACAGTGGCATCTTCCTCCCTGAAATCTTTTCCCAGCTCTTACTGTCATTCCCCAATACCTTCCTAACGCTTTGTTCTGTTTACCTTATAACCCCCTTTTTATTATTTATTTGATTGTTTTATGTATGTGAGTACACTGTAGCTGTCTTTGGACACACCAGGAAAGGGTTTCAAATCCCATTATAAGCGGTTCAAATTCACCATGCAGTTGCTGGGAATTGAACTCAGGACCTCTGGAAGAGCAGTCAGTGCTCTTAACTGCTAAGCCATCCTTCTAGTCCATACTATATATCTCGCTTTAACACTATATTCTATATTCCATTCCTTGGGAAACTCCCTCTTCTTCCTTTGTCCCTTCCTAGCTACATTAGCATCTATGGTTATTGTAAATGAAACACACATATCTAAAGTTTCAAAGCTAAAATCCACAAATAAGAGAAAAAATAAAATGGTTATGCTTTGGGGTCTTGTTTACTTGGGATAATTCAAGCTCCATCAACTTACTTGCAAATTTTAAAATTTTAACAGATGAATAATAATCCATTGCAGAAATATACCACATCCCATTATTATTCATTAGTAGATGAATACCTTGGCTGTTTCAATGGCTGGATGATAAGAACAGATAGGTAGCAGACATGAGTGACCATAAAGCTCAGTCATCAGATAGAGAGTCCTTTTGATGGTGAAGCTGAATTTTGTGGTAGATTTATGTTCAGCTTTTTGAGCAATATCCCCACTGATTTTCATAGTGTATTTACTAGTTTTCACTCTTAGCAGCAACCAATTTGTGTTTCTGTTTCCCCTAACCTCATGAGCATATTCTGTCATTTATTTTATTAAATTTGGCTCATTTGGGATAAGAAGAATTTTCAAATTCTCATTATTTGTATTTCCCTAATGGATAATGACATTGAGCAGGGTGTTTTTTTCTGTTTTGTTTTGTTTTAGTATTTCTCAGCCATTCATGTTCAATGTTTTGAGAACTTTCTGTTTATCCTCATGTAAAATTTTTAAATATCTTTTTAATTAGAAAAGAATTACATTACATCCCTCCTTCCCTGCATATGTCTATTCTTTCCTCACACTAAATTGCTATTCTTTTTTTCATTGGTTATATTGCTACACATGCACAAACACACACACACACAGAGAGAGAGAGAGAGAGAGAGAGAGAGAGAGAGAGAGTATAAATACAACCCACTGATTCTATTGTTTATAAGCATTAAGGAATGACCACTTTGAACTTGATAACCGATCAGGAGCTCTTCTCTGAGAGAATCTAAATCTCCCTTTCTTGGCAGCCATTAGTTGCTTGTAGCTCTTTGTCTAGGGGCAAGGACCCATGAGACTCCCCTCTTTTGGTGTTATAATGTTTATTGATATTGCCATAGTTTGAGTCTATACAGCCATTTCTAAGTGAGGCAGCCTCACAGAAGACTTCATGTCATTCTAGTTCTTACAATCTTTAAAACTGTTTTCTTGATGTTTCCTGAACCATGGTCACATGATCTCTCATATAAACATAGCCATTGGAGCTAGGCTACCCATGCTCCATTGATCTCTGCATTATGCCCAGTTATAATTTTCTGTAAGAGTCCCCATTTGCTGTTTTTATTTTGTTTGTTTGCTTTTATAAAGGAAAGAAAAAAGCTTTTTTGACAGACAGTGGTAACTACACTTACCCTGTGTATATAAAGATAAGATTTAGAATATACTTTAGATTTTATGCTAATCTAGCCAAGTAGCAGTAGTAGAGTCTCTTCTAAAAACCATGACCTCCCTAGCCCCTTGGTGGTTGGCTAGGTTTCTAGTGCAGGCATGATTTCCTCTCTCATTAAACAACTCTTAAGTCCATTCAGAATGCCATCAGTTCCCACCAAAATGTGAGTCCCACTATTTCATATTTAGAGATATCTTATAATGCTAGTCATTATTGTGGTTTGTAGGTGTCATAGCAGTGTAGGACTATTATTTGCTTCCCTCCATTGGCAATTTGTTTGGTCCTTTCTGATACTTTAGAAGTTAGATTCTATGAAGAAAGCTTTGAGATTCAATCCAGTTGAAATATTCTGAGCATATGTGTTCTGAGTGTGCAATGTATTCAGCAAATGGTTCCTATCTTCTACCTCTGAAATTCATCCATGCACAACCAAGGTAATCCATGTTGATTTGGGAGTCATTTAAACTATCTTTACCAAACATTCCAAGGGAGGGTTCAGGCACCAATTCCTAGGGTTTTTGTTCATCTATGGTTCTTCTAAGAAGCATTGTCTGCCTAAGTGACATGGTTTTGTTAAAGCTACATATATAAACATATTTATATAAGTAGTTTAATGCATATTCTCATTCATATACTTATATGTTTTGTGCATAAAATATAAATATATTTATATTTTCCCCATTTATTAATTGTTGATCTTAATTCCTATGCTATCAAGGTGGTGTTCAGAAAGTTATCGGTGTTCCAAACAATAACATCTAATTGAGGAGAAGACAAAATGATGAAGCAGAGAAAGATTTGACAGAATGAGGTAAAGACAGGATGTGCATAGCTCTCATGAGAACAGACAGGAAAGAGGCTACTTAAGAACAGAGATGAGTGAGTCAGAGGTGGAGGGCAGTTTAGTGAGTGCAGTTCAGTTGAGGGAGAGAATTCAATTTATTCAATTCAGATCAGTTCAGAGAGTTCACTTTGGAGTTCAGTTAACTGCAGTTCTGCTCAGTTCTATAAAGAACAGTTGAATTCAGAGAAGTACATTTCACAGAGGTCAGAGGTAGTCTTTCCAAGGAGAGCAATTCAGTTAGAAGCTGAGAGATGCCAATTTGAATCAGTCAACTTCACAAGTAGTTTGAGCCAAAAGACCTTGGTTGAACCAGTCCCCCAGAGTTCAGAAAGAGCTTTAAAGAAGTGTGAGTTTATTTAGCCGTAAGTCTTGATGGCCGAAACATTCTAAGCATCGGTTAGCTGGAAACCTAAGCTTTCAAGTAGAAGATTGGATTGTAATGAGGATAGAAGATTCCAGGCCTAGTGATGGTTAGGTAGAAACACTCTGGGCTCAGACCAAGCCATGTATTCATAAACCTTGGGTACCACCCTCATCTCATCACTACATCTGAGGAAATAAAAGAGACATTTATATTTACACGCAATTGGAAACAATGAAAAAAAGAAAAGAAAGTTAAGGGGGGAGAAAATCTCTGCACACACTTAGGGAATAATAAATTTCATATGTGCTAATATATTAGTTCAAGCCTTAATGTTTGTATCATCTCAGAATGTTCCTACTATTAGAAGCATTCAATAAGTACTCAGAGTTATAGACTCAAAAAATTGGCAAGTCTTAAGTCTGAATTTATCTCAATGTCAAAGCAAGCCACTAAATACCTATATGCTCTTCAGTAATCATTATACAAACAGTGTAAAAGTTCTACTATTAAATACTTCTTCAAGTGTATCTATTGTTGCACAGCATTCACCATTAGAGAGTTCTTTAAAATGACCAGAACTAAGCCTTCCTAGAAGTGTTATATGTATCTTCAATTCACTGTAGTCAGTTACCCCACTCAATGATGCTGTTTGTGATAAATTGTTCCATTAGTGCTTCTAGTGAACCACACTTCACAGAATCCCTATTACCCTAACATACCTTCCTCCCAGATGAAATCTGACTTTGATTGTGTGAGTTTCTTTGGCCAAAGTGTCAGGGGTAAGCATGATAAAGAGAGGATTGATTAACCCCTTACACAGGGTGTTTTATTTCCTTGGAAGCCAGCCAGTCCAATACTGTAAGGAACAGAGCTCCCTGTAGAATTTGAGAGGTCACGTCCCAAGACCCTCAGAGAATAAAATTCTCCTGATGTTGTAGTATGAGTTAAACTCTACCACGTCTGAGATCACAGTTATATGGAGACACCAAGAAGAGCCCCATCAAGTAACAAAATGAAATGATAAGATTAGTTGCTGACTTTTGCCAGTAAATTGGAAAGGATTACACAGTAATAAATAACTGATACACTGCCCTACATGACTCTAATGTTTATTGAAGGAGAAGCATGTGCAAATAAAAAGTGTATATATGTTCACATATACACACACAAACACATGAATTGTAGAAAAATAAAGTCATATATGGATAGATATTGCATTGCATTAAAATTAGCCTTGCTTTCACCATATCCAACCTTATGAGAGGACTGTTGATATCTTGTTCCCAGAAATTTACTTAAAATGTAGCAAGGAATAAAATAACGGCATACGTGGGTCATATGATAAACTATTGCTGCTGTATAAAGAATGATGGTGATGATGATGTGATGAAGATGCTCATACCTACCGCAAATACAATCTTTATTCTTATTCCATTCTCTAAAATGTGAAAATGTATTTCAATCTCTTTAACAGCTCCTTGAGATAATATATACAATTATTTTTCATGGGTTTAAAATCCCAAAAGCTGGGTCACTCTTATTTTATGAATTTCCATAAGATTAGACTCCCTTGACTGGCAATGACTAATTCAAACTTAGATACAAATGGCTATACAAGTTGAACCTTTATCTACACTATATTCCTCACAGAATTTCTTCAAGTAGCCCTTGAAGATAGTGAAGAAACCTTGGCAAGACACACAAGTAATGAAAATCACTCACTGTTTGAAAATATAAAATCAGAGTATACAACATGAGATGAGAAATCAGCAAAGTCTCTTCAAAGAGGCAAAATGAGTACCAGCCTTAAGCAAATATAGTTATAAGAAAATACATCTCACTAAATTTTCCTCAGGGTAGAGTGGGAGCAAACTGAAGAAGAGTCGAGACATGAACTGAGAAGTGGCAGGGAAGAAGAATGCATAGAAGCTGTTCTGCAGAAAGCATCCAGGCATCTCTGCTCAGCTCCTGTGGTAGTGCTTCTCCATGGAGATGCAGAGACATTTTAATATGTTGTTGATCTATAATGCTAACTACTTTCATTCCTCAGCAAACATTCTGATTCTAATTTGACTTTTCATAACCTATTACACATTTGTAAGCTAGTTTCTTGTTTCTATACTCCATTCTAATTAAATCTAAGAGACTTCTTAGATCTAAGGCCGGTCTATCCCCATCAATGTGATACTTTAACAAGATATCTGGGTATTCAACAACACTTACCATAGAAATTTGCCTGCTTTAAATGTTAAATTGCCATTTAAGTAAAGACACTGTGGTCTAGTCATGTTTTGTAGCATCTAAATTGGAGGCAGTCTTGCCTTACTTTTCCTACTGAATGAACAGAAGGCTACATAATTTATTTCTTCCCCTTGCTAAACAAAGCAGACTTGTACAACCAACACACTTACGAAAGCAGAAGAGAAGTCCAGGTTCTCCAAAACCTAACAATGGAGTTAATATATAGGCTTCCAGTAAGGGAGTATGGCCTTTCAACAAATTACTCAGTTCTGTACAAAGTAGGTCTCTTGTTGACATATGGGAATGTTATTAGAATGTCTGCCTGAAAGACTTGAGAATATTGAAGTTAATTTATGTAATCAACTTAGCATGACATGTGGTATATAATAAGCACGTGTATGATAATAGTGACAACAGTGATGGTTACAGTAAAATCTTCTTCAAACTAAATCACAAAAAAATAAAAATAAAAATAAAGTAGGAGCCAGTGAAATTATTCAGCTGGTAAAGGCCTGACAGTCTAAACTTTAAGCCCCACAACCTACATCGTGGAATGAGAAAACCAGCTCCCATAAATATTATGATCTAAACATATGTGCTACATCTGCACATGTATACATACACACATGCACACACACACAAACAGAGAGAGAGAGACAGAGACAGAGACAGAGACAGAGAAAGGGACAGAACATAAGTGCTTGTAAATGCTCGGAAAGCATGTGACCAACTCAAGTTCCCATTAATTTCAATTTGAGAAATAAAATATTCCTATTCATAGTACCTTGATAGCCTACAGTGAGATGCTACTGCCCAAAGAAAGCAAAGAAAAACTTGGGATATTATCATAGGTTCTGACTATTTATAAAGTGGTTTTCACCACCACCGTACTAATACTCTTAGAGGAAAAAACATGTGAGCTAATGAATGAAGTATATTCTAGAGTAAGCTACATTTTAGAGGCTCAATAAATATTGAACTATGATGACACATAATAAAAGTGAAATTCTTACAGGCTTCAAAGTTTGCCTTCACAGCATCTTGGGTTACTAGTTCTTATTTATCAAAGATAACTAAAGGGTTGGCCAATGACTGAGTGGGTAATGTGCTTGCTCTGCAAGCAAGACCTCAGTTGAATTCCTCAGAACCTGTGTAAAGCCAGGCACAGTTGCATGTATGTGATCCCTTTGCTACCATAGCAAAATGGAAAAAGACAAGAAAAGTCCAAGAAGTTCTTAGCCTATCACATAGAAGTGAACAAGTCTCAGGGTAGAAAGTAAGAAACACTACCAGAGGTCACCCTCCAACAATACCAGATATGTCCTCTGATAGTCCCAAGTGTGTTCCTGTACTCCTACACACACAGACACACACATACACACACACACACACGCATGCACATGTTCATAGAGAGTGTGTGTAAAAGTATTAGTAAAAAAATAATGTAATAAAGAAAAATATAAAGTGGGATAAAGAATGCATACTAAATTTGTACAGGACCCAAGTTGAGTTCCCAGCATGCACTTAAGGAGATTCACTTCATATAATTTGAGTTGTGAGATAGCAGATGCTTTATTTTAGCATATAGACACATCTCTCACTCTTTCTCTCTCTCTCTCTCTCTCTCACACACACACACACACACACACAATTTAGAAGTTTAATTGGGAAGTTTAAAAAGAGATTTCGAGAACATTTACTCTGGGAGTAATTACATCACTGGAACAGCAGAGATGGCTCAGTGGTTAAAACCCTGGCTGCTTTTCTGGAGGAACTGGGGTTCAACTCCCAACACTCATGTGGTGGCTCACAATCATCTGTAACTTCTGTTCCATGAGAATTAATGGCTTTTGTGGGCACCGAATGCATGTGGTACACAGACAGACAGGCAGGCAAAACAACCATGCATGAAATAAAAAGAAATAGATCAAAATATTTTTAAGATAAAAAGTATAGGGAGAGAAAAGTTAGATCAAGTAAAGAAATATGCAAAGAAGAATGTAACCATGAAAGTTTGGAGGCACGAAGAAAGATCTTCAGTTGTAAAATTTCAGCATTTGAGTGCCTCAGTTCTCTTGGGGTAAGACTCACTGTTTCTTGCTATTTTATGACTATGGAATTCTCAGTAGTATTCCTACAATATATAACCTAGACTTCCAAGATCTAAGCCTAGGCTTAACTTGCTAAAATGTGCAGCATCTTTATGATTTGTGTGAATTATTTCTCTCAACTATTGAAATCTTTGCCACGGGGTTCTTCATCTACTGCCATTAATTGTTTGACTCTGCTAAAATACTATGAGCAGTCTCTTAGGAATAGGAAATGTATATTCTCTTTGACCTTCCAAGAAAAATACAGCTACAGCTAAGAAAGATATGCACCCCCTTGTCTCACAGGACTAAACCTGCAGTATTCAATAAGGGGGGAGGGGATCTCTTAATTCATGCTTTCCTTCTCTCCAGTCCAGCTTCTCTCCCTCTCTCTCTCTCTCTCTCTCTCTCTCTCTCTCTCTCTCTCTCTCCTCATTTTCTCTTACTTTTTCCTGAGCTACCACTTATAGGGTGCTGCATTTTGAGCTCTGACTTCAATTCCCTGAGGAGGTCTCTGCATACTTTCTGGGAGGAGGGGATTAAACTGTATATTATACAGCCCAGATTCTAGTGGAATTCATTAATGGGAACAGATTGATGATATATTGCCACTTTAATTAAAGAAGGATATGGAATGACATTTTAAACAGCAATGCCATTTACTAAATTGACATAGCTCTATTATAAAGAAAATTACTTCAATTGAACCTGAAGTTGAACAGTTTCTCTTCAAGTAATATAGGACATTTCAGTTTAAATTTTTAATCTGTCAACAAAATATTTACAGCCAGAAAAAAAGGGTTATCCCATTTTCTCGGTTTTGCCTGAATCTTGATATTAAAAGGACTGTAAGATTATTTCCAGGCATCTCTGAAAGCAAACTGACTGAGACAGGGTTACAGGGATGGGGGATGATTTTCTGAGCAAATCTAGTGTAACAGCTGCAAACTAGATGTTTCCAAAAATAGTTTTATTTCCACTGACAGGTACACCATATCCTTCCTGTGATCTTCACATAGTAGGAAGGAGCTTCAAGTCAGTGAGTCCTAGAATTGGAAACAATTGTTTAGAGACTTGACTTATACAACTTAGTCTGGTAGAGTAAGAGCCATAGTTCAGGCCTTAAGTAGCTAACCAGGGGCATTGTTCTTCTATAGAAAGCATTTCTTGAGAAGAAATCTCTCACTTATGTCACTTATATGTGGCATTTATCTGGATTTTTAACTTTATAGAGATGTGAATTTTAACGTAATAAAAATACCCTTCTTTATTGGTTTTAAGGCTTTACTCTTAGATAATCTCTCTACATTCCTATTTCAAAAAAAAAAAAATAAGTCATGGAATTTGGGTACTCAAGAGCAAGAAATGTTTTGCTTTGTTTTAAAATTATTAAACACTTCAAGTATTCATATAGTAGTAGAAATTAACACTACAATGTCCTGATTATTAAATGAAAAATTTGATACCAGATATGGGATACCTAGTTTATTACTAGGGAGACTTCATAGGCACCCAAAACAAAACAAAGATTAGCTGCTGCTCTTGATTTCAAACCATAATTAGATATTAGGGCCTTATTTATGAAAACACCACTCATGAAGGATATAGACACATCAACTTCCAAATGAACAAGATACTCTGCCTGCCTCTGGCTTACATGATGCCAGAAGGTACTATACAGGCTTCTGGAGAAGAAAATGCTAATAGCCGTAACAGTGCTGGACTCTGAATTCTGCAACACTGACATGCCTGAGAAATGAGCTCACAAGTGCAATTGTCTACTAAGATGTTATTGGAGCTAACTAATTGGTTTCTGGTTAAACATGAAGCTGGCTCCATGGGAAGGATCTCATGCTTGGTCATATAAACCTGATCAAATCCCATAACAGAGAGTATCATAGGCCATATAGGAGAACCTACTGTTCTTTCAACAAACGGTCATGTTTTCAAACTGCATTCCAAGTATTTGTGATTATACCCATAGATATATGCTGCTCCTAACTGGTCAGAGGAACTTCTTTGTGCCATGGGTAAGTAGTTAATTCAGAGACGCATTACTGGTAAATAGTGCCAAGAATAGCATTGAATATTAAGACGTGGATGGTTCATGTAAATCAACCTTTCACCATCCAAAACTTAGTAGAAGGAGACTTAGTAGAACAAGGTAGAAAAAGTTATAGACAGCAGTTGGGAAGAGGGAGTATAGAGTGCTGACTTCTAAGTATCATTTGACTATTGCTTACATTAACACCCAGCAACTGGTAGCCCATGACCCACACATGATCAAACCAGCCAGGTTTCCAACATAAACTGGAGAAAGGACCTTGTGTCCTTATCATTAGTTGAGGAGTAATTATCGGTTAATAATTGCTGAATGAGAGAGTGACACTCCTTTGTGATCTTGGCCGCTAGTAAGTTGCTGATGCCCGGTTAGTGAGCTGCAAATCTATTGTGGGTATGGGCAATGCTTACAAGAATCAGTTGTTTATCAATAACAAAATAAAGAGGATATAAAATTTGTGGGTAGATAAAGGGTACTGGGTGAGTAGGAGAGAGGAAGTGGTGGATGTAAGTGATCAATATACACTGTATAAAGGTATGAACATGTTGAAGCAGTAATGAATGTGTATTTTCTGAATATTCAATCTTGTTTTATATTGATTTGAATTTTGAGAAAAGGTTTTATACTATGTCTGTATATCAGGTTGGCCTTGAACTCATAATTCTACAGCTGTAGCCCTTCAAGTGCTGGAATTACAACAACATGAGTGGCTGTAAATACCCAATTTTACAAAATGTTTCTTTAAACATGAGCTTATTATTAAATTATAAAATAAAAATACTTGAACCAATAACCCCTATTTAATCTTTTTATCTCTTTACTCAGAAGTACCCATTATCCTATCCAGTGATTTGTATTTCACATACTCATAGGTACTTTATCAGTTTATGAAGTAATCACTATAATAATAATTTAAGAGTATAAATAATAGTTGAGTAGGCCTGTCTTACACCGTTTCTCTTCTGGGATAAGGGAACTACTTCATTTGTTTAACTGGCTGAAGAGTTTTCTAGATTATGAAGATACAATCCCATATATTTCTCCAACTTTTTTCGTAAAAACAACTCCAGAGCTAATGATGAAGCTTTTAATTTTATTTTCATCTGTTTTATTTAGACTATATTCTCTTATGTAGTATCTGAAAAAACCTCAATCAAATCCATTAAAAGGATTTGTACTGTTCCGTTTTGATTATTTATTGCACCTTTGCATATAACAAAAGTGAGGAAATACTTCCACTTGGAAAAGAATCTTTCAACATCATTTATTGACTATCTCCATTGACATCCACATGCATAGAATATATATGGAATATATATGTGGACATATCATAAATACTAGCTAAATATTATTCAGCACTTAAAACCTAAAATCTTGTCATTTATGAAAATATAAATGAACCTGTGCTGTGTGAAACAAGCCAGGTATAAAGTGGAAATTCTGTACGATGATCCTACCCACTAGCACACAAATCTAAACTAGTAAGACTCCGAGAAGGCAAAGATAAAATGTTGGTTTTCAGAGTAAGAGGGAAGAAAGGACAAGGAGCTGTCACTCAAATGTTACTAAGATGCTGTTAGGCAGGATGACGTGTATCTAAAGATCTAATTCATAATGTGATGCACATAGTTATCAACTATTGCTAACACATTTGAAATTTGATGAGTCGGTATTACGTATTCTCACAGCCTTCACTCTGCACACAGGAAAATGTAATCATTTGTCCTCAAGGGATTAGTATATTTCTTCAGACTTATTTGAAGATAGTTTGTGAAAACTCCATATCTGAAATAATGAAACACTATATGTATCTTTGGTGTCCGAACCCTGAAGTATTTGTGTTCATGAATAAACAAATAACACAGTCTGTTGTACTTTATCTTAGAAATTCATTTCACTCTATATATATATTCAATAAGGTTTCATGAAAATAGTAAAATTAATATATAGATTGACTAAAATTACAAAGAATGATTTAAAATATTATGAATCTTCCAGCAATAATATCAAGTGAAAACATTCTTTTCTTAAATGTGGAGCTAGTCTACATGGAACAATTTATTGAAAATGTAAAATGAGACCCACTTCCAAGTTATTAATTAAACAAAAATAAAACAGGGAAAATTAGTATTAAATAGCACTGCTGAGCTTTATCATAGTCTAGTCTGACAATTAATAATTAATAAGGTTGAATAGACAAGCAATTCTATCCCAATCTGTAGAAGTGAAATACATTGGAGTTTCCATAATTCACATGACTATTTTTACCCACAGAATTCTCCTAATTATGATATCAATTGGATCGACTTCTTCCCATAGGAACCAAGTGTTTTGATAATCTATCAGTTGACAATCAATGGAGTAGATATTTCTTCACTCCTACCCTTAGCATTAGAAATATTTATTTTCTATATACTAACTTCAAAGTCCTTGACAGTAAATTCTAAATACGCAAGAGAAATGATGTCACACCACATTATATTTCAGAGTATCTAATGACTCCTTAATTTCTCCCATGTATTTCTTGCCTAACTTTGAAAACCTTAGTATCCAAAGCACTGTCATACTAATGGGATAGTCTCACATACAAAATGAAGCCCTGTGAAAACTTAATTTCTCTGAGTTTTAGAACAACTTCTACCCTATTATTGTCTTCTCTTGTCTGCAGTGACATGACCTAATCCTTTGCATTTGTATAGTTTGGTCATCATCAGTAGGACCTTGCTGTTACTTTGTGGAGAGTAGCCTATTGTCTTGGCAACAGCTTACATTGTTTGGAAATTTCCATAGGATCCTATTCACTAAGAATTCAATTAGATGAAACCCAGTCTCAGTACTGGAAACTTTGTTAAGTGTCGAGGTATTATCATATGGGGTTCCATCTCCCTCATCAATTGAAGACGTTACTAGGATTGCCTTCTTATATGAAGTTTTACTGTACTAGGCTTACCTTCTACCTCTCAAATGTTCTTCAGTTCCTGCCATCTCTCTCTTCATGCCCTCCCTCAATCCCATCTACTTTCCACCTTCCCACCTAATCTTCCCAATATAGCCCCTCCCCACCACCATCAGCTCCAGATTACACATAAAATCTGTTCTATTTCCCCTCCTAGGCATATTCATGTATTGCCCCCTAGTCACTTCTTCCTTGTTCTATGGATTTTAGCATGGTTAATGTTTGTTTAATGGATAATATGCAGAAATAAGTAAATACATTATATTTATCTTTCTGGGTCTGACTTACCTCACTCAGGATGATTTTTTTTTTCTAGTTCCATCTATGTGCCTACAAATTTCATGATGTCAATTTTTAAGAGTCAGGAGATACTTCACTTTGCAAATATACCATATTTTATTTATTCGTTCTCTATAAAGAGACGTCTATGTTGTTTCCAGTTTCTGGCTACTATAAATGGAATAGCAATTAAGATGGTTGATCGAGTGTCACAATGGTAGGATGAAGTATCCTTTAATTATATACCCAAGAAGGTATAGCTGGATCTTAAAGTATTTAGATTCACATCTTTCTGAGAAACTTTCATGCTAATTTCCATAGTGGTTGTACAAATTTGTATTCCACTAACAAAAGGAGTGCTCCCCTTGCTTTACATTCTAATCAGCATGAGCTGTATCTTGTGTCTTAGCCATTCTAATAGATATAAGACATAATTTCAAAGTAGTTTTATTTGCATTTTCTTAGTGGCTAAAGATGTTAAACATTTCTTTAGGTGTTTCTCAGCCATTTGAGTTTCCTCTATTCAGAATTCTATGTTTTGATCTGTACTCCATTTTTCACTTGTTTATATTTTTGTTTTTTGAGAAAGGGTTTCTTTGTGTAGCCCTGGCTGTCATAGAACTAGCTCTGTAGATGAGGCTGGCCTTGAACTCACAGAGATCTGTCTGCCTCTGTCTTCTGAGTGCTGGGATTAAAGGCACGTGCCAACACCACTGGGCTTTGTCCCCCATTTTTTAATTGTATTATTTAGTTTTTAATGTAAATTTTTTTGAATTCTTTATATACTTTGGATATTAACCCTATATCACTTATGGAGTGAATAAAAATCTTTTCCATTTTTTTGGCTGCTGTTTGGCCTTTATAACAGCGGCTTTTGCTGGGCAGAAGCTTTCAATTCCATGAGGTCCCATTTATTCATTGTTGATCTTAGTGCCTGGATTACTAATGGTGTATTCAGAAAGTCTTCTATGTCAACAAGTTCTAGGCTACTTACTACTTTCTGTTCAATCAAGTATGCCTGGTTTTATGTTGAGGTCTTCAATCCATTTGGAGTTGAGTTTTCTGCAGGTTGATAGGTATGGATTTATTTGAATTATTTACATGGAACCATACAATTTAACCAGCCTGTTTTTGAACTGTATGCATTTCTGGCTTCTTAATAAAAAAAAAAAAAAAAAAAAAGGTTGTCCATAGGTTTATAAGTTTATGTCTGGGTCTTCAATTTGATTCCACTTAGCATTATGATACTAGGAATTTTAAGCATTCAGGAAATTGAACAGAAGTGTGTAGCAATGGGGGACGGGGAACTGGCAGTAGCCACCAAAAAGTTCCAGAAAGCAAGAGAGTCCCCAGGACACAAAAGGGATGACATTAGCTGAAATGTGCAACAAAAGGGAGGGAGAATCTGCAGAGACCATATCCAGAGGTTAGGCAAGGCCCCCAGTTAGGTGATACAGACCCCACTCATTTATCCCAGAATCACTCCTGTCTAAAGGAAATACAGGGACAAGGTGTGGAGCAGAGATTGCCGCATCCCCACCTAGGGATCAATTCCAAATACAGACACCAAACTCAGACGCTACAGCAGATGCCAAGAAGTACTTGTTGACAGGAGTCTGCTATAGCTGTCTCCTGAGAGGCTCTGTCAGAGCCTGACAAATACAAATGTGGATACTCGCAGTCAACCATTGGACTGAGCACGGGGACCCCAATGCAAGAGTTAGGGAAAGGACTGAAGGAGCTAAAGGGGTTTGCAATCCTGTAGGAAGAACAACAATTATCAACCAACCAGAACCCCCAGAGCTCCCAGGGGCTAAACCACCAACCAAAGAGTACACATGGAGGCACCCATGTCTCCAGCCGCATATGTAGCAGAGAATGGTCTTATCTGGCATCAGTGGGAGAAGAAGCCCTTGGTCCTGTGAAGGGTCAATGCCCCAGTATAGGGGAATGCAATGGTGGTGAGGAGTGGATGGGTGGTTGGGGGATCACCCTCATAGAAGCAAGGGTAGGGGGGATAGGCTGGGGTTTGCACAGTGGAAATGGGAAAAGGGATAACATTTGAAATGTAAATAAATAAAATATCCAACAAAAGCAAGCAAACAAACAAAAACCAACTAGAAAAACAAGAACATGTAAGTCATAGACTCTTTAAAGTCATGGTTACCAGCCCAAGGAGGAGAAAGCATTAGTTGGATAGGTACATGAGTCTACAACTGAGTAGTAGGATAGGTTAATTTGGATACATTGAATTCCTGAAATACTTGTTAGGCTAACAGACACAGAAAGCAGGTTTACTCTGCAAAACCTGAAAACTTACGATGAATGAAACAAGATCAAGAATGTCCGACTGCAGGAAGTCAAGAAAAAAGAAAGAAAGAAAGAAAGAAAGAAAGAAAGAAAGAAAGAAAGAAAGAAAGAAAGAAAAGGTAAGGAAAAAAAACTCAACAGGAAAGTGAAACAAAACAAAGGGTCAGAGTCTTAAAATGGTGCAAAAACAGAAAGAAAGAAAAAATGTATTATAAGGTAAAGTAAGTTTTTTTACTCCTTAGTGTCTTATTTTATTTTATTTTTTGGTTTTTTGAGACAGGGTTTCTCTGTCCTGGAACTCACTCTGTAGACCAGGCCGGCCTCGAACTCTGAAATCCGCCTGTCTCTGCCTCCAAGTGCTGGGATTAAAGGCGTGCGCCACCACTGCCCGGCAACTCCTTAGTATCTTTAGAAGAAATGAGCTCGTGACTTATTAGTATACAGAGGACCCCAATGATATGTAGTCTCCCCTTTGCATTCATGATTTGCTTCAAAGGTATTGCACCTTTCACAGTGATGTAAGGTGATACACACACCACCAGAGAGAAAAGTAAGCATCACTCTTACCCGCCACTATGAGCTACAGCAAAGACTGACCTGGCAAGACAGGCTCACTGCTGCATAAGTAGCAACAATGCCATCAGAATAACCGACCATTTTCAAACTGGACTTAAATTGGTTTCCACAAAATGAAACCGATTACTTTAGACCATTATGATGCCAAGAACCTCTGGCTAGACAGGACAATGGCACTAGGTGAAAACTTAATACTAATTTTTTGGTAAGTGGACATACAATTAGAGTAACTCCTAAAGTCTGTTGATTAATGCATCCCTCAACTATAATAAGACAATCTTCTTTTTGCAGTAGATGGTGAGTAACGCAGAGATCAACAACTGGGCAAGGAACAGAAAATAAGAAATTACAGAATGCTTAGCCCCAAGTGGAACATATAAATCACACATCCTCCTCCAAAGGATCAAGGATCATCAGAGAAGTTGTGGATAAGAAAATGTAAGAACCAGAGATAATGGAGCACTCCAAGGAAATAGTATCATCTGGATATGCTGGGGCATCTGCACATAAGAATTCATAAAAGTTGTAATAGCATGCACAAGGCTTGTGAAGGCCCAAGACAGAGCATGTCCCAGCACAGGGAGGAGACTGGGAGATAACATTCCACCAGTAGCTGTGGACGTATTGGCAATTAATAATTGTTGTGAGAGAGAAACACAGTTTTCTCTAAGAGTGTAACCCCTGTTAAGAAAACAAAGTGAAAAGCTACATCTTGAAGAATATTTGACAGCCCAAATTGATCTTAATGAGTTATTTTTAAAAATGATGCACAAAATTTGGTAAGTGGGTAGCGGTTGGTGGATGTAGAAGAGTGAATTTGACCAAAACATATATACAGTTCTGGTCAGCGGTACTCGCCCAGAATCCTTGGGACACAGGGACTGAGGAAAAGACAAGGGAAGAAGCCTGTCAGTTTCCATCTGTGGCAGGAGACCTCTGCCTGGGCCACCAGGGCTCCATAGCCAAATAGCACTGGGAGAAAGCTAGCCTCCTGGGTGTGCGGAAAAGCCAATGAAGGCTGGGGTAAGAGGGGCAACACTGCTCAGCAGGACTCACCTGGAATCCCTGAGACACAGGGACTGAGGAACAGATGGAGGGAGGAGCCTTCCTGTTTCCATCTGTGGCTGGAGACCTATGCCTGTGCCAATAGGGCTCCATAGCCAAATAGTGCCCAGAGAAGGCTAGACTCCCAGGAGTGTGGACAAGCCTGTCTGCTTAGAGGTACCCAACTGGAATCCCCAGGACACAGGGACTGAGGAGTGGTCTTCTGGTTTCTTTCGGTGGCCAGGGAGCAGATCCTGTGACACAGGGCTCCATACTCAAATAGTGCCAGGAGAGAGCTGGTATCTCAGGAGTGCAAACACACCTTCAAGCACAGGCAAGACTACCACTTCTGTTCAAATTCACTGGATCAAGAGGGACCACTGCAGAGCCATCAGGACACAGGAAACAAGGGACAGCTGGGACTAGATCCTTCTGGTTTCTGTCTGCACCCCAGAGCTGACCCTGTACGACAGTTCTCCAAACTCAAATTTCTCTCAGAGAGAACTGGTCTTCACAGAGAATTGACACCAAGGCATGCAGGAAGGCCAAGCCGCAGTCAGAGAGAGTAAGACCAGCTAACACCAGAGATAACCAGATGGTGAAAGGCAAGGGCAAGAACATAAGGAACAGAAACCAAGCCTACTTGGTGTCATCAGAACCCAGCTCTCCAACACACCAGAAAAGCAAGACTCAGATTTAAAATCACATCTCATGATGATGATAGAAGATTTTAAGAAGGAAATAAATAACTCCCTTAAAGAAATACAGGTGAACACAGGTAAACAACTAGAAGCCCTTAAAGAGGAAACACAAAAAATCCTTTAAAGAATTACAGGAAAACACAATCAAAAGGGTGGAATTACAGGAAAACACAATTAAACAGATGAAGGAAATAAACAAAACTATCCAGGAACTAAAACTAGAAATAGAAACAATAAAGAAATCACAAAGGGAGGCAACCCTGGAGTTAGAAAAACTAAGAAAGAAATCAGGAATCACAGATGCAAGCATCACCAACAGACTACAAGAGATAGAAGAGAGAATCTCAGGTGCAGAAAATACCATAGAAAACATTGACACAACACTCAAAGAAAACGCAAAATGCAAAAAGCTCCTAACCTAAAACATCCAGAATATCCAGGATACAATGAGAGGACAGAACCTGACGATAATAGGTATAGAAGAGAGTGAAGATTCCCAACTTAAAGGACCAGTAATACCTTCAACAAAATTATAGAAGAAAACTTCTTTAACCTAATGGATGAGATGAACATAAATATACAAGAAACCTACAGAACTCCAAATAGATTGGACCAGAAAAGAAATTCCTCCTGTCACATTATAGTCAAAACACCAAATACACAAAATAAGGAAAGAATATTAAAAGCAGAAAGGGGAAAGGGGCAAGTAACATATAAAGGCAGACCTATCAGAATTACACCAGATTTCTCACCAGAGATTATAAAAGCTAGAAGATCCTGGGCAGATCTCATACAGATTCTAAAAGAACACAAATGCCAGCCCAGGCTGCCATACCCAGCAAAACTAGCAATTATCGTAGATAGTGAAACCAAAATTTTCTATGACAAAACCAAATTTGCACAGTATGTTTCCACAAACCCAGCCCTACAAAGGATAATACATGGAAAACGCCAACTCAAGGAGGGAAACTACAGCCTAGAAAGAGCAAGACAATAATCTTTCAACAAACTCAAAAGAAGATAGCCACACAAACATAATAATAACATCAAAAATAACAGGAAGCAACAATCACTATTCCTTAATATCTCTTAACATCAATAGACTTAATTCCCCAATAAAAAGACATAGACTGACATACTGGATCCATAAACAGGAACCAGCATTTTGCTGCATCAAGGAAATGCACCTCAATGTTAAAGACAAACACTACCTCAGAGTAAAGGGATGAAAAACAATTTTCCAGTCAAATGATCCCAAGAAACAGGCTGGTGTAGCCATTCTAATATCAGATAAAATCAACTTTCACCCAAAAGTTGTCAAAAAAGATAAGGAAGGACACTTCATACTCATCAAAGGAAAAAATCTACCAAGAAGAACTCTCAATTCTGAACATCTATGCCCAAAATGCAAGGGCACCCACATTCATAAAAGATACTTTACTAATCCTCAAAGCACACATTGCACCTCACACAATAATAGCGGGAGACTAAAACACCCAACATCACCAATGGACAGATGTTTGAAACACAAACTAAACAGAGACACAGTGAAACTAACAGATGTTATGAACCAAAAGGATTTAACAGATATCTATAGAACATTTCATCCTAAATCAAAAGAACATACTTTCTTCTCAGCACCTCATGGTACGTTCCCCAAAATTGGTCATATAATTGGTCACAAGACAAACCTCAACAGGTATAAGAAGATTGAAATAAGCCCATGCCTCCTATCAGATCACTACAGATTAAGGTTGGTCTTCAATGACAACAACAACAGAAAGCCCACATACACATGGACGCTGAACAATGCTCTGCTCAATGTTAACTTGGTCAAGAAAGAAATAAAGAAAGAAATTAAAAACTTCCTAGAATTTCATGAAAATGAAAGTACAACTTACCCAAACCTATGGGACACAATGAAAGCAGTGTTGAGAGGAAAACTCATAGCTCTGAGTGCCTCCAAAAAGAAACTGGAGAGAGCATATATGAACAGCTTAACAGCACACCTGAAAGCTCTAGAACAAAAGGAAGCTAATACACTCAAGAGGAATAGAAGGCAGGAAATAATCAAATTAAGGGCTGAAAACAACCAAGTAGAAACTAAAAGAACTATACAAAGAATTAACAAAACAAGGAGCTAGTTCTTTGAGAAAATCAACAAGATAGATAAACCCTTAGCCAGACTAACCAGAGGGCACAGAGACAGTATACAAATTAACAAAATTAGAAATGAAAAGGGAGATATAACAACAGATTCTGCGGAAATTCAAAAAAATCATCAGATCCTACTACAAAAGCCTATACGAAACAAAATTGGAAAATCTGGAGAAAATGGAAAAGTTTCTAGACAGATACCAAATATCAAAGTTAAATCAGGATCAAATAAACCATCTAAACAGTCCCATAACCCCTAAAGAAATAGAAGCAGTCATTAAAAGTCTCCCAACCAAAAAAAGCTGTGGACCAGATGGGCTCTGTTCAGAATTCTATCAGACCTTCAAAGAAGACCTAATACCAATACTCTTCAATCTTTCCACAAATAGAAACAGAAGGAACACTACCCAATTCATTCTATGAGGCCACAGTTACACTGATACCAAAACTGCAAAAAGACCCAACAATAAAAGAAAACTTCAAACCAATTTCCCTTATGAATATCGATGCAAAAATACTCAATAAAATTCTCGCAAAACAAATCCAAGAACACATCAAAACAATCATTCACCATGATCAAGTAGGCTTCATCCCAGGGATGCAGGGATGGTTCAATACCCAGAAATCCATTAATGTAATCCACTACATAAACAAACTCAAAGAAAAAACCACATGATTATTTCGTTAGATGGTGAAAAAGCATTTGACAAAGATCAACATTCCTTCATGATAAAAGTCTTGGAGAGATCAGGAGTTCAAGGAGCATACATAAACATAGTAAAAGCAATATACAACAAACCAGTGGCCAACATCAAACTAAATGGAGAGGAACTTGAAGCAATCCCACTAAAATCAGGGACTAGACAAGGTTGCCCTCTCTCTCCCTATCTACTCAATACAGTACTTGAAGTTCTAGCTAGAGCAATTAGACAAAAAAAGGACGTCAAAGGGATACAAATTGGAAAGGAAGAAATCAAAATATTATTATTTGCAGATGATATGATGGTATACTTGACCCAAAAAACTCCACCAGAGATCTACTATAGCTGATAAACACCTTCAGCAAAGTGGCTGGATACAAAATTAACTCAAGCAAATCAGTAGCCTTCCTAAACTCGAAAGATAAACAGGCTGAGAAAGAAATTAGGGAAATGACACCCTTTAAAATTGTCACAAAGAATATAAAGTATCTTGGTGTGACTCTAACCAAACAAGTGAAAGTTCTGTATGACAAGAACTTCAGGTCTCTGAAGAAAGAAATTGAAGAAGACCTCAGAAGATGGAAAGCTCTCCCATGCTCATGGATTGGCAGGATTAATATAGTTAAAATGGCCTTCCAGCTGAAAGCAGTCTACAGAATCAATGCAATCCCCATCAAAATTCCAACTCAATTCTGCATAGACTTAGAAAGAGCAATTCTCAAATTCATATGGAATAACAAAAAACCCAGGATAGCAAAAACCATTCTCAACAATAAAAGGACTTCTGGGGGAATCAGCATCCCTGACCTCACACTGTACTACTGAGCAGTAGTGATAAAAAACTGCATGGTATTGGTACAGTGACAGGCAGGTAGATCAATGGACTAGGATTGAAGACCCAGAAATGAACCCACACACTTACAGTCACTTGATCTTTGACAAAGGAGCTAAAACCATATAGTGAAAAAAAGACAGCATTTTCAACAAATGAAGCTGGTTCAACTGTCGGTCAACAAATAGAATTCGAATTGAGCCATTCTTATCTCCCTGTACAAAACTCAAGTCCAAGTGGATCAAGAACCTCCACATAAATCCAGACACAATGAATCTAATAGAAGAGAAAGTGGGGAAAATTCTGGAACACATGGTCACAGGGGATATGTTCCTAAACAGAACACCAATGGTTTATGCTCTAATATCAAGAAGCAACAAATGGGACCTCATGAAATTACAAAGCTTCTGTAAGGCAAAGGACATCATAAATAGGACAAAATGGCAACCAACAGATTGGGAAAGTATCTTTACCAATCCTACGTCTGATAGAGGGCTAATATCAAATACATACAAAGAACTCAAGAAGTTAGACTTCAGAGATCCAAATAACCCTATCAAAAAATGGTGAACAGAGCTAAACATAGAATTCTCAACTGAGGAAACTCCAATGGCCGAGAAGCACCTAAAGAAATGTTCAACATGCTTAGTCATCAGGGAAATGCAAATCAAAACAACCCTGAGATTTCACCTCACACCAGTCAGAATGGCTAAGATCAAAAACTCAGGTGACAGAAGATGTTGGTGAGGATGTGGAGAAAGAGGAACACTCCTCCATTGCTGGTGGGAATGTAAGTTGATACAACCTCTCTGGAAGTCAGTTTGGCCGACCCTCAGAAAAATGAACATAATACTACCTGAGGACCCAGCTATACCACTCCTGGGCATATACCCAGAAGATGCTCCAACATGTAATAAAGACACATGCTCCACTATATTCATAGCAGCCATATTTATAATAGCCAGAAGCTGGAAACAACCCAGATGTCCCTCAACAGAGGAATGGATACAGAAAATGTGGTACATTTACACAATGGAATACTACTCAGCTATTAAAAACAATAACTTCATGAAATTCACAGGCAAATGGATAGAACTTGAAAATATCATCCTGAGAGTGGTAACTCAGTCACAAAAGAATGAACATGGTATGTACTCACTAATAAGTGGCTATTAGCCCAAAAGTTCAGAATACCAAGGATTCACTTCACAGCAACCATTGGGCAGAGTGTGAGGTCCCAGATGGAGGAGTTGGAGAAGGGACTGAAGGAGCTGAGGGAGTTTGCAGCCCCATGGAGGGAGCATCAATGTCAACTGACTTGACCCCTGATGCTCCCAGAGATTGGACCACCAACCAAAGAATACACATGGAGAGACCCATGGTGCTGGCCACATATTTGGCAGAGGAGGGTCTTGTTAGCCATCAGGGGGAGGAAATGCCCTTTGGCCTGAGGGTGTTAGATGCCCCAGTATAGGAGAATGACAAGGAGGGAAGACAAGATTGAGTAGGTGGGTGGGTAGGTGGGGGAATACCCTCATAGAGGCAGGGGAAAGGGGGAAGGAATGGGGAGTTTCCAAAGGGGAGATCTGGAAAGGGAGAAACATTTGAAATGTAAATAAAATATTTTAAAAAACATATATACAGTTCTTAACGAATTATTTTTAAAAGCTCAGAAAACAGAAATTGTGGTATAGAATTTTCTTAAAAACTTAAACAATGAATTATGCAAAGCATAATTATGCAAGCAACTTTGTTAAGGATGAAATTATTTTTTTCTGTCAGATGAATTTCACCATAAATTGTCAAGTAATGTGAAAATGGTGAAAAAAATAAATGTGTGCCTTTGGTTCTTTTTCTCACACTAGCATGGGGAAACATTTCCCAATGTCAATAACAGCTACATGCCAGCAGCTAATACTGACCCCTGGTAAGGTGGGACTGGGAAATTTCTAGACAATGTTGTCTAATAACAGTGAGTAAGACAGGAATTTTTTTTTTCTGCTTACAAATGTCACTGTCATCTCCCTCATACTGTTCTAAATCCCCTTGGCATCTGCTTTGGTAACAATGTGATGTTTGTTCTCCTTTAACAGAGAATGAAGAAGGCACAGTACAGTCCCCAGGAGTCCCCATAATGGTCTGTACAAATAAAGAAGCAGTTTGCTCAGTTTCTTTGCCCAAGTACAAATCCACCAGGTCAGCTAGATGATGAACTATCATTTTCCATTAAAATCTGCTTATCAAAATCATTCACTGCAGGAGTGGAGATCTCACAAGGATTGTTTTCTCTAAACACTAACAGTAAAGTAAACAATATATTCAGTCTTTTAGGAAGGTGTGATATTTTTATACTTATTACTTTTTGAGATCTATTTTTGATATTGTACTTACAAAGGATGTTGTTACTACTGATTTTAGAAGCTATAATGGCGTTCACCTTTGGAATTTTATGGCCACTTTTATCTGTATTCCATAAGAAAAATTAAGCAAAATAGGTGATATGATTAGTTATTTTCTCACATTTTCATTATTACAAACTTTTATTCACAAGTGCAGCATGAAAGATAGCTTATTAAACATAAGTGTCTTATATCATGAGTTAACTTGCCCCCCAGAATACCTTTATGAAAGGGCTGCACAAAACCTCAATTTAAGGCTTCCCCAGACTTAGAAGACTTGTGAAAAATCTGAAATAAAAGGCTTGCTGTAATCACCCAGATGATTCTATAGGACTTGATACTATTGGACCTGTAGCTAGGGACTACCACTCACTGTTCAACACTTAAGGTTAGTGTTATGTGTGTGCTGTGATCTTTTGCTCTGGTGTCTCCATGGGGACGAGATGAGAAATCCATGTGCTCAATGTTTGAGTAACTCCTGACGCACTTTAGGGTCTGGGCATTTTCATCTTTGTAAAGGGCTAGCATGTTTGCCCAACCTCTGGTCCAAAGAAAAGAACTGCCTCTCTAATCTTGGCTAAGGCACTACTTAGCTCCTTACCCCAGTATGAGATGCTCTCTGTCTTATAAAAGTTCTAGGAAAAACTAGTCTAGAGAAAAAGTCATCAATGACACTGCAGAGACGTATAGACAGTTTAGTGACCCTTTGAGAATATCGTTCAGCAATAATAAGCCTCATAAAATCTGAGACGGTTCGTTTCCAGGGGTATAATTAATTCAGGTTGTATACTACTACCATGTCAAGGAGACATCATGCAGGGATTTGTATCTCACTTGAAAGGACTAACACACAAATGAATCTTAACAAATTGTATATCAAGGAAGGTTGGTTTGAACTTAGAAACCCTATACAACAAATCAGATGTGTCATTCTAGCCTCCCATCAAATACAGGCATAAGACAATCACTTGATACAAACTAGGTTGTGAGATTACTGTATATGATTTTTGAGTTTGGGAGACTCAAATATAAATTGGAGCCATATTTATCAATAAGGTTTGAGAATTAACTTTAGTTAGGATTCTCTCCTAGCTAGCTTAACTGTCAACTTTATGAAGCAGAGTCATATGAGAGGAAAGCTTCGGAAGAAGAACTGCCTGGGTTGATCTGTGAAGGAATTTCCTGGGTATTGTTGATTCATGATGATCTAGACCATTGTGGGGATCACCATTCTTAAGCAGATGCTCTAGGCTAGATAAGAAAACTAGCTAAGCATAATCCTATGATCAAGCTTTAGAGAGAGCCAGCAAGCCATGGAGGTAGGAACCATACCTCCTCCCTGTGGTTTTTTCCCTTCTCTCAGTGATAAACTGTGACCTACAAAGTGTGGTAAAAATAAATCCTTGCAGTCCATAAGATGTTTTTATCAGAGTGTTTTATGTCAGTTACAAAAAAAGGAAAATAAAAAAAAATAAAAATAAAATATCTCTTTGCAAGGTATCAATAAAGGAGTCAAGTAAAAGCTCTTAGAACTGGTAAGTCCACAGCACTAATCTTGCCAGTAAAAAAGAAATTGTACTGGCTGGATTTGTGTCAACTTGACACAAGCTGGAGTTATCACAGAAAAGGAGTTTCAGTTGAGAAAATGCCTCCATGAGATCCAGCTGTAAGGCATTTTCTCAATTAGTGATCAAGGGGGGAGGGCCCCTTGTGGGTGGTGCCATCCCTGGGCTGGTAGTCTTGGGCTCTATAAGAAAGCCAGCTGAGCAAGCCAGGAGAAATAAGCAAGCCAGTAAGGAACATCCCTCCATTTCCTCTGCATCAACTCCTGCTCCTGACCTGCTTGAGTTCCAGTCCTGACTTCCTTTCGTGATGAACAGCAATTGGAAGTGTAAGCGGAATAAACCTTTTCCTCCCCAACTTGCTTCTTGGTCATGATGTTTGTGCAGGAATAGAAACCCTGACTAAGGCAGAAATCATTACAGATTCTCTCTATATAAGAACATTTTCTTTTTGTGCATTTCGTTTTATAAGGCCACAGTGAGATCAACTAATGGAATGAGGCAGTGCTGCATATCCAATAGCACTAAGGAGGCAGAAGACATCAGTATATGAAGTCAGTTGTGATTTTAAGAAACAGTTAATATTTTACAGCCTTAAATAAACATTATAAAAAGCAAACATTAATATTTTTATAAGTTTGTAACTAAAGAGGCATGATTAAAACTTGAAATATGTGCATATTGGGAAAATATACAAAAGGTATATTTTCCCAATATGCAGAGCCTGAACTGGCTCATGGATTCAGCTTAAAAGATGACAACAGAGAATCTTCAGAATTACACCTAATTAAAAATAAATATAATTCTACTACTGGCTGAAATCAAACTTATTGAAAATAGCATGCCTTGTTTTCATGAATTCACTAGTTTGATTCACTCTTCCATCCATACAGTGTATAATTTTGTGATTTAGTTTAAATAATATAATATAGCATAAATGTATCCAAAAACTATTCCACAACAGATACAATGATCTTCCTCTGATGTTTAGTTGAACATTTATTTATTTATATTTTATTTATTTGCATGCACATGTACCATGGTGTGCAAGTACAAGTCAGAAGACAATGTGTAGGAATGGGTCACTCCATCAAATTTGGGTAAAAATTTCAGTTTGCAGGTTTGGCGGCAACACCTTTACCCACTAAGCTATCTCCCTCCTCTAGTGTTTAGAACCTTTCTTAGTCATTCTAAAATCACTTGGCTCTTAGAGTCACTGTTTATCTTTTCTATTTAAAACTTTAAAACTTCTTACCCTGGGGTACAACACATAACTGTACTCAGATGTTAGGTTTTATTCATTTTACATGCATATACAGACTTAATGAACTCACATGCCTCCCACTGGCATCGTGAGACAAATGACCCTGATCTCATGATTCCATCAGCAGTCTTACTTGTGAACTGATAAAGGGAAATCCACAAAGATAAATAAATATGGCATCAAAGAATGTCTCATGTCCTAAACTATTCAATAAACCATACACAATATACATATATGTACAAAGACTAATTATGGATCCCATACAATATGAATTTAAATCTGTGGTTTTCATGATCATAAAATCTCAAAATAATAATAGAAAAGATCATGCAATGAGACATAATGTTAATAAACACATAAAATGATGTTTAGCATCATTAGTATCTGAAAAAATTAACATGTGGTGTAGCAATTATACCTCTGGTACACACTTAAAGGACATAAAAACCATGTCCACAAAAACATTTGATGTGTAAATGTTCATAAAATGTTCACTGACCAATTTCTTATTGGATCTGAAACCCACTTCAGAAGTGGGAATTCATATCCTGTACTGTAAATCCAGTCCAAAATTCATGGCTATATCAGGTCTTAAACTCCAAGGGAGGAACTTCATAGTGTTTAGGTAAATTGTCATAGTGCCAAATGCCTTCTAAGTATTTATATTTATAGCCATACATAAATGCTACTCTGACATTCCATCAGAGAAACATATATCTTTGCAATGAATAATGGTGTAAGCATAGATTCATGACTGAGGGGAAGTGATAGTTGAATTTTCAGCTCCAAAATAAACATCTAAACTACATTCTCTAAGGCTCATGGTTCATCTCAAGTAAAGGAGTGGAAAGAATTTAGGAGCTGAATAATATGACAAAGGGCTATAAAATGCTACCTACCTTCTTATCATGGTACAGACAATACAAACATGGCTTCCCAGAAGCTATGGCTGCTTGAAATAGACCTATACAAGGCTGGGCCTATCAACAATCATGGACAAGTTAATAAGGATGAGATATGGATTAGAGAATATGAGATATTTCACATATCACATCTCATAATTATATATATATACATATATATATATATATCCTCAAAAAATGAATATCAACAAAGTTTTTAAAAAGCATTTTTTCATAATGCCTTTTTAGGATTCTACTTCTTCCTGATGAACTATTGGCTACTGATAGATTTTACATGAGAGGTAGTCATTGTTTTTTGTGGGGTACCCATTGAGAAGCCTGCTAGGCTCCAATGGATGGTTCCAAAATCATAGTGACAAATATAATCTTGGGTAATCTCAATGAGTCTCAAAAATATGTTTGAAAGGGAGTTGAAGGGCTGAAGAAAAGTTAATAGAAATGAGATGTGGATTAGATAAGATGAGATATTTCACATCTCTGAATTATATATATATATAGAGAGAGAGAGAAATTTTCAAAAAATGAATTTAAACAAAGTTTTTAAAAGCCTTTTTCATAATAGCTTATATAAGAGAATAATTAAATACATATAATTTGCTATACCCAAACAGCTGACTATAATTTAGAACTAAACAGAAGAGTTTTGATTTATGTAATAGCCTGAGTGAATGTTGAAAACCCTATTAAAAGGAAAGAATATATTTTGCATGAGCTCATGTATATGTGATGTCATAAAAGGCAGAACAACAGAATCAAAAGGTAAACACCTGATTGATAGCGAGGGACACAGACATATAAGATCAGAATGAATGACTGATAGAGATTTCATACTGCAGATCCTCCTGTACATACAGAAACTGTCCTAAGCTTGGCAATGACTACACCTCTGAATACACAAAATATTACCCAATTGTGGGCTTATAATGAATGAGTTTTATTGTGACCTCCATCAAAGCAAAAAGAAAAAAGAAAAGGAAAAAAGCAGTCCAAACTAGGTAAAAATAATATTAACCCTATTCAAACTGCATGTTGCATTTGTGTGACAATAACTTTATTTAACTCATTACTATATGCAATGAATGCAAGCCAGCAGAAGGAGCACTGTCAAATTTCTTTTGTCTGGCAGTTAATGCAATTTTGAAAGGAGAGTTTTGTTTTTCAAAAATCACAGACTTCAAGTCAAGAAAATGATAACTATTCTTTATTACGTAACATCTCAGACAACCCTAATACATGAGGGTTACATTTTTAAAACGATGTCTCCTACTCTTCACGGTGAACGAAAATTAAAGATGTTGAGATTTTAACTGGGTGGTGACAGTGAACACCCTTAATTCCAGCACTCAGGAGGCAGAGGCAGTCAGAACTCTAAAATCATACCATGGCATGGAAGGCTACCCAGAGAAAGAAAGAAAAAACCCTGAAAATAAATGAGATATTATAGTAAATTACATAAATCTACCCAAATATCAAGCAACATAACAAAATATATAATTGTCCACTGTGTTGCTGCAGGAATTGGAGAGGAGGTGTCTGATCAGGATATCATGTAGCTTTTGTATATTATAATGCAGCTCTCCATATTTACTTTTCTGGATATCTTCTTTGCTGAAAAAAAGTCAGATGTCGCTGGTTATAATAAAGCATGTGTGCTAATATAAAATTCCACATAAAACAGCCAAGCCACTCGGAACTATACTCTCATCCCATTCAGTTTATCCTGTTCCTGATCACTTGCAATTCCTGAGATAGAATGTAAGGAAAACAGATGCAGTGGCATCTGTAATATACAGTGTACCCGAAGCTCTGTCCTTTTAATGGATATCTCTAATTCCTTGGTCTATCTTTCAACTGACTGAAATGAAACAGTTGACTCAGCTCCTCTGTAGAGGAATGCAGAGTGGAATCAATGCAGTTCTTCCTTTAACAGTAGTTTGCATTTTCGAAAGGTTGAAGTGGGACTATTTCAAAGGTATGCAAAGAGAGTCTATATTTGTAAATAGATTATTTATCTACCTAGGGAGAAGAACAGCCTTCTCTTTGTATCTCAGTATCTTTCTCTGTCCTGCCCCCCCATCTCAATAGGCTAAAAAAAAAAACAAAAAAAACCATGATCCCAAAGGACATAAGCAAGTGATGAATATAAAGTTAACATGTTTGGTGTTGGATAGTAAATTAATGTGTTTTCACCCAGGGGGGAAAAATTAACTATTTCTCCTGTCCTCAGTATTCCTTGGATGCCTCTAGGCCCTGAGTTTTTCCTCTTCCACTTTAGTACATCTATTGGTGACTATTGGATTTGCCCTTGTTCAGTTCATGTTTATGTTGGTGAGACTTCTGGAAGACACAAACTCACAGCAATCTATTTATTTATAGATATGAATATATGAATCTTTTGAATATGCAATATATATTATATATCATGATTATATGATATATTATATAAAAACAAAAAGAGGCAATGAATTTGAAAGAGAAAAAGGGTGACATGGAAAAGATTGGAGGGAACAAAGGAAAAAGAGAAATAATACATTCTATTGCAATCTTATAAAATAAAAAATATATTTTAAAAAAGTTTACATCATTAATTTCATGGAAAACTGAGTTAGGGGAAATATTTGAAATGGTAAAGGAGAAGAACTATGGATTTAAAAGCAACCTTAGTCACCTTTGTAACAGGCATCCAACTAACAGTGGTGAATGGTTTCCTTGAGTGTATGCCAGGGGACTTGAATAAATGTCGGCATTACAAATCTAAATATATGTGATTATTCAGTCGTCCTTGGAGTCCTGTATCTATCCTTCCTTCCTCTGCCCTCCCAGATCAGGTCTTTTTTTAGAGTGATGCCCTGTTAGCTTTCAACTATCACAAGATACTTCAGGTAACTGACTTATCAGAAGAAATGTATATTTTGACTATCGAGATGGAAATTTGAGGCTGTGGTCCTCATTGCTTTGAGTGCTGTGGTAAAGATGCATATCATAGAGCAAATGGATTAGTTCAGAATAGTGGCACAAAACACATGAAAAGTAGCCTAGGACTCAACAATCTCCCATGGGAATGCTTTCAGTGACCTACTCCCTCCTTCTCATCAGGCTCACTCTCTTGGGAGTTAAACATCTCCCACCTGTAATGAACTAGAAAGCAAGCCTCTAACGTATAGGCCTCTGGGGATGCATTATCTAAACTAGAGCAATATCATTTTAAGGGGAAAATATAAGCGTCCAGAACAAAAAGATGAAAACCATCATGACTAGACACTGAGGTTTATTTAAGTTTGGGAGGAGGAAGGCCCATCTAACTCTTAGAAATACTCTGTGTCAAACTACTTGTGGTCCATCACACCAGGACAAGCTACTTTGTAGAAGTCAGCACCTTAGATGATTCAAGACACAGTGTTTCTTTGTCTTCAAGGCACATTTTATATACTCAGTCACATATCCAATATGGTCCTAGTATTTCATTGTGAAGATTTGTTTATACACATACACATAGAATGTGTGTGTGTGTGTGTGTGTGTGTGTGTGTGTGTGTGTGTATATATATATATATATATATATATATATATATATATATGAATTATAAGCACACACATATAGATATAGACATAGAATTGAATAGGAATTAAAACAACAAGATTCAGACTCTGATCTGAATGGAAAAAAATCTGTTAAGCCTTGTGAAGATGTACTGTACTGATGGTTTACTTTTACAGAATTCAAAAACTGACATAGTTCAAAAGACCTTGGGACATATAGTGGTCTCTAACAGAATCATTCTTTCCAGTGAAGTAAATCATTCAGTCTAGTGTTTCAAGAAAATGGTGTTTCAAGAAAAACACTGATAAAATAATACACAATCTTATTCCATTTACTCATTTATTCAGCAAAGCATATTTATTCTCTACTACTAGGCAAACAGTCTTGAAAACACATTCCCTGATCTTATGAGTTTGTACACTAGTAGGAGAAAAACAAACAAAATGAACTACACAAATATATATACACATATATATACATGCATATGTATGTATGTACATATGTATGTATGTATATAATGTATGCACTTAATAGTCTCTGAATATACAATATAAATAAAAGATATCTGATATCTCACTGTCAGGCAGAATGAAACCTACAAAGCAGACTGGATAAATAAGTATAACATGAAATGTTGCAGGTCCACAGCAGCAGTAGAGTCCAAAAATGTCAAAAATTGTAGACTCCTATCTGCCTGTGTGCAACATTCTTTGTTCCCTTGACACCTCTGTACATATCCTATAGCTAGCACTTTCAACAAGTTCTACCTTCCAGTCCCCAAGGCAAACCAAGCTTTCTCTCCTTTTCTCAGAAAATGACAAATGATAGCCCTTGAGTATTCTCACTCATGTGGCTCACTGTCAGTTTGTACTATATTGTACTCCAAATAATGCTATCTTGCTTCTTTTGATAAAAATGAAAGAAACATCAAATATTACCCATTTATATTGAAAACGTCATCATTTAAAAGTCAAACATTTTATTCCAAAATGGCTACAAATCTATTTGCGTACCAAGAAATGTATCTTTTCTAAATGTCAAGCTAAAGGCCAGCCTCCCGTTGAAACCTAGGTAATACTGTTGCCGAACACTGGGGGCACCACCCCTGCATATGTTCAGCACTTACAGAGTCTATATAAATCAATCACAACGTATGTTAAAGCATAGGGTTATTTGAAAGAATCTCTCCTCTTCTTAGTTCTTCCTCTGTCTTTGTACCCTCTTGGCCATAGAGTAGTAATCTTGCTAGACATGGCACCACTCCTCAAATAAAATAAGCTTAGGTCTGTGCAACAACTGTTCTATTTCCCTGCTGTTTTCTCAGAGATAATTGTCTCTGTTTCTCCCTCATGTTCTCAATGCCGTCACAGTTACATGAGTCAACATATTTGAAGACTCATTCAGATCCTTTCTAAAGGCTGGAGTGTGCCTTGCTTACTGCCACATGTTTTGATTAAGTACTCATAGCTGTCTCTCGTTTATGCACATAACTGATCTCAGCCTTATGGAGATGGTTCTCTATTGGCCATGCAGGGACAGCTTAGCCAGTGACCAACTAATACAAGCTACAAAAGACACCGCTATGTCCAAATGGGAACAGCTTAGTACCTGATTTTTCATTGGTATACCAACTGACTGATCTCACTCACTTTTGGGGCTCACTTACCTTACCCAAAACACAACTCACCTCCCAAGATAAGTCACGTAACCAAAGTTCATATCCCATACTGTACCAGGGAAGGAACCTGAAATTTACACTTCCATGGCCATATATCAAAACACTTTATATCTACCTCATAATGCCATAGTTTTACCTTTCAGTGGTTGTCAAAGCACTATATTTTGATTATTTCATTTTGTTTAGATTTTTATACTACTAGCATACAAACTCCTAAGGTCAGGAAATGTTTTTTCAAGACTGTTTGCCTAGTTGTAGTTAATAAATATGCATTGCTCTCTGAATGAGTAAATGGAATAAGATCGTGTGTTATTTTTTATCAGTGTCTTTAAAGGATTCCATTTTTTTGAAACACTAGCCTGGATTATTTTCTTCACAAGAAAGAATGGTTCTGCTAGAGACCACTATATGTCCAAAGGTCTTTTGAACTATGTTAGTTTTTGAATCCTGTAAAAGTAAACCTATCAATACACTCTTCATAAGGCTAAACAGATTTTTCATTCAAAGCCTGAGTCTTGTTATGTTTTAATGGCTATTTAAATTTCCTTCTGAGCTTCTCAATAGGCATTTTCCTCCTGAACCTATATCCTAAAAATCCATACTGAAAGTATCAATGTAAAAATGCACATATATTAATACCGGTAACAAAGAAAGAAGAATACTGTATAGGTATAGAATGGTCATGATTCCTCTTGTATCAGATACAATATTAAATGCATTCTAGAAATTTCTAAAAATTGAGTATAAAGTAGGGTAGAGTTTATTTTATGACAGAGACTCCATTTGCTTGTAAAGTTAGAAAATGCACATAGCCTGTGTCTTAGGTACCTCATTAAGGAAACACTGCAGTCAAACATGACACATGGAAAGTATTCACGTAGCTAACTATAGAGCCCTAGCTAGATTTCTGCCCCTGCAAAAAGCATTCTCCTTAACAGGCCTCAGCCTTGATGAGTGTTTGCAGAAAATTGTCTTCGTTGTCATCCAGTCTCCATAAAAATGACTTGGGTGATTTGCTTTCTCCCACTTTGGAAAGTCAGAACAAATTTGAGGTTGCATGCCAACTCCACAGAAGCCTTTTCATTAAGCAGTAAATAAAGTTTGACTTAAGTTTTTTCCTAAGGAGAACATTGGGGGTCACAAAAGTCTGCTGCCTTCCCCATTAAAAAGAAAGAAGTTTTCTAAAAAATAAAAAAGTCTCAAAGGCATCCAAATTCAAGCCTTGCAAAGATGTTCCTCTCTAATTTGGGAGTACATAATGAATGCACCTCCTTACAGCTAGCATTTAACGCCATTGCTTTTATGGTTTATGATATAACATTTGTTTCTTTTTATTCAACAGAAAAGGTCAATGTGACTAATAATTAGAACTATGACTCTGAAAAGAGAAGCCTGTAATTAGACTATTTTTCAGCAAATAATAAAGTGTCAGGAAAGAGAATGTGAATCTTTGGGATCAGCAAAACTAGTTTACATATGAATAAAGTTATTCTTTTCTGCAGGTGCATGATTAGGTAGTCTCCACCCAGTAGCCAGACTTCAGTAGTAAACATACATAAAAGCACAATCTAAATATCCAATATTTTCAAGTAACAGTTATGGAAAATTCAATTAAAACTATAACTTGATTTCTTTGGATATATGAGTGTGTTATTTCATGGCTTAGCTCCTCCACTGGCTCTCCTTACCAACTGTGAGTTTCCTGGGTAGACAACTCCTAGCACTTCCATTCTCCTATAATCTACAACTAAAAGGTATCCCCATTTAGTTGAGTGGCCTCTAGCTCAATCCCCAAGAGAGTTCTCATTTTGACCTAAATCTCACTAAGCATGGTATTTACTATCTTCATTCCTATTGGGAGGCTGGTCTTAAGCACTCCAACCAGAGTTATACACTCAGCTCTACCTATGTCATTCTAAGCTTTTTTATGACTTTCTTCAAACTTTTCAAAATTCCTCATGTAGATGAGCCCTAAAGGCTTCTGAAATGTTTTCAAGTTGTTACAACAGTGGTTCCACACCTAGGCATCAGTTTTGCTGTTGTTGTTATTGTTGTTGTCATTGTTGTTGGTTGTGTTGTCATTGTCATCATAACTGTGATAAAATATCTGAGTAAGCAAACTTAACATATGAAGAATTATTTCCAGAGACTTCATGCCAAGGTTACCCACCTTTTCCAGCTAGGTTCCACTTTTCACATCTCCTATTACCTCCAAATAGTCATTTTTATTACAAACTTGCTAGTTGTTTCCTTAACTCATAGGTGAAATTAGAGTTCTTGGGATTCGGGTTAGCTCCTGGAGTGCTACCAGCTGAGGAACAACCCTTTAATACATGTATGTTTCTAAAGCAAATTAAATCAAAAGTATAATTTCTATGAAGGGATCATATTAGCAGAGGCAGAATTACAGTATGAACAGTACCCATCCCTCAGCAAATACATTCTCACCGAGAATGTATTCAATGTGACTCAATCAATGAATAAATAGCATTCTTCTAAACCTTCTACCCAATGGGAACTGCTACTTTCCCCCCCTGTCCAGTCTCCAGCCTCATATCCTACCACTCTGTGCCTTGTATCTAATGATAAATGTCACACATGAGAGTAAATAAACCTTTGTGTATCCTGTTTCTTTTTTTGACAAAAATACTTTATTCTCTCCTTTTTCTATATTAAATCTTAAGTAGATTCTCACTTATCCAATTTTGCCATTTCAAAATTGCTCCATAACCTATGTCATTAATTCTAAATTGATACAATGATAGTTAAGCAAACTAATCTTTCAAATACTACAAATAGCATAATTTAATGTATGTCTGTATGCATGAATACATCTCTATATATGAAATACATAATTTATAAACTATATTATATTCATTGATCTGTTCATAATTGTATATTTATAGTGAAGATCTGTATATCTGCCAGACCATTTATAATTGCTATGAAGAAACTAGATGCTGGCCTTTAAAGAGACTACATTCTGGAATGTATACCAAAAACTGTGGCTGTTTATCCTTATTGAAATGTATACAGAGACATAAAGTAACACACACAAAAAGAAAAGAAACAGGAAAAACGCTGACAAAAATTAAAAATTACGTCTTTGAATAAATGTATACTTAAATCAACTCCATTTTTTTCATAAAATTCAATTAGTCATTTCAAACTTCTTAACATTTAGAAAATTTAGAAATTAAAAATGAATAGCAGTAATGTTTTCCGTTATATTGGGAATAAACAACATTTCACTTGACCTTTAAATATGGCAGCTATTGACAGTTAAATAGTGTGAGCAGCTAAGGTGCACATTCCAAAACTACAAACTGTGAACAAAATTGAAGGAAATGAAGATGGGTAGTAGGCAAGAAGAAACCAAAATTTGTCCCTTTCCCATTTGCCACTTAGAGCTGAAGATAAAGCTATGAATATTTAATATGCCAAACTTCTGTGTTATCCATTTATAAAATGACAGAATTGACCTTAGTAATTTTTTCAGTTCAGAGGCTAGACCTATATAGTCTAATGAAAAATTATATAAATAATTAAATTATTATTTAATGATTAAATTTATATGCTTATTACATTTAAAACTTGATTTACACATACATGCTTGCATATACAAGCATGCACATACACATGCATGTGTGTGCACACACACGGAGGTTGGGAGTGTAAATGACTTAGAATAATGACTTTATAAACTTACATAGTGATGTTCTTTGAATGCTTTGCCTATCTCAGAAAAAAATAAAGTTACAAAAAAAATATGGTATTTTCTAAAGAGCAGAAGAATTTCCAAAAATATTGCGGGAAGGACTTCTTTTTCACAAAACCTTTAGTTTTCAGATAAACTTTCATTGCCATATTAAATCATGGGTAAATGTTGTAGGTATTCCTTTCTGTGTTCCTCTACTTAGATGTTCCTCTACTTCTAACCACGTGCTGTTTATGCAGGCTAGAAATAATTAGAAAAGTAATAAATGATAGCTTTGCTCAGCAGGACTTTGACCACATATTAAATGAAATTGTTAAATAAGGAAGGTCCATAAAAATAATAGGGAAATGAAAGGGGAGTTTGTTAGAGGTGGTAAAAACTAACGGCACTTTTATCAGCAGAGAAGAAAAATAACGAGGAAGCAACTGGAGAAAATAGGTATACTTTAAAATTACCTGGCTCACAGCAGCAAACTGATTATTAATGATAGTCTGAGGAAATAAAGGATTTTTTCCTCCCAACTCGTTTATATTTTAGTCATGAAATTTGGTATCATATTTTTAATCCTGACTCTATCCAGGGGAGGGGAAACAGTATGAAAAAAATCATTGGCCCAAAAAGCAAAACCATCTGGTGAAGTCATGAATGACTGAGCTGAACAGCAGGGAAGCCTACTGTTAATCATCTCTGCAGTCAATTGAGGATTCTGTGGAGAATATATTAAAGAATAGTATAAAAAGTGCAGTGACCCAAATAAATTGCTAACGGGGAAAAAAATCAAAGATCCGTTAACAGTTATTGTATCACTTAGGAAATTGAATAACTTTTTCAAAACACTTTTTCCTTCCTTCAATATTCAGGAACTCTCTACTTGTGGTAGTTGTGTTTCCATGAATACTCCAAAGTTATGGAAAACCTGCCCATGCCCCACTTTCAAGAACTCTTAAAAAATGATTAGTTGTGGATTGTGACGTTTCTCAAACACAGAATGAAAAAATTGAGTATTAGACAAGATTGTGTGAAATTGGGCATAATAAAATGAATGATCATGCCTTTTGCTAGCTGAATGTCAGCCATTTTTTTTCCTTTTTAATTCTTGTTACTTTTTCTCTTTCTTACGCATCTCTCTTCCATCTTCCTACCTTCTTTCTTCCTTTTCCCTCTCTTTCATTTAACACTATCATTCTGCTTTCGCTCACCAGAGACTGGGATGCTGTGTTAGTTACTATCATGGTTGCTTGTCCAAATACCTGAGGGATAAATAAAAAGTTGAAAAAATACAGTTTGACTTCCAGTGTCAGAGGATTTGGGCTGTGTCTGGTTGTCGCAGTGTGGCTGGGCAGAACAGAGTATTATGAGAATGGATGGACTCTGTGAAGAGAGTGCTTACTCCACAGACAGGAAGGGTGAGTACACAGGGAAGATTGGGCATGCATAACTGCTACACTTAAGCAGATAGCAAAGAATAACTATCAAACTTGTTGAAGAAGGGAAGATAACGCTCATCTCAGTTGCCTCAATTTATTATGGATAGGATAATTTAAAGAGATTTTAGATAATACGTTCTTTTCTCTTTTTAGAAAGTGACTAAGACAAGGAAAGAGATACTGACGGAATGTGGCTAGATAAGCAAAGTGAGTCAAACTATTCAGCCTTCTCTCTGTACCGCTCTTCCCTTTTAACAATGCAGGCTTCTTCATCTGCTCTGTTGTTCTTGTGTTGTTTGCTTGGTTTTTATTTGTTTATTTGTTTGTTTTGAACTTGGTATAGTTTGGTGTTTGTTTGGGCTTTTTGTTGTTTTGTGGGTTTTGTTTGTTTTTTAGGTGTTTTTTGTTCTCTCTCTCTCTCTCTCTCTCTCTCTCTCTCTCTCTCTCTCTGTGTGTGTGTGTATGTGTCTATGTGTGTGCAGCTAGCCGTGGAAAGTCACACGTGACAGGAAGTTATCTGAGTGATTTCTCCCTTGTTTCCTTAAAAACAGAAGTATTTCTCTTAGGCATCTCCTCCACTGTTAGGTGAGTTAGATTGCAAATAATACCCTAGAAGGTGATGGTGGTATAAGGGCACCAGTGGATGGCATGAAAAACCAGAGCAGCCCAACAATCCTGGACTATCCACTTTCGGACATCTTTTATAAGCAAAATAGAAAGGCTTCAAGTCTACATGTCTGATGTTGTTCTAACAGCTCAGCCTATGTTCAAACACAATACATGTCTTAATCTTGAAATACACCAGTGACAAATAGGACACTGGGGATTGCAAAATATAACTGAGTTTATAACAGTGTGCTTCTGACCAAATAAACCTGTGTAGACAGTCATGAGAAAGGCTATTTCTACTTAAGGAAAAAGAAGCTTCAAATCGTTCCCCAGTCCTGCTGTAATGGATGCATTTCACATAGATGCTAGACTCAGGCACATTTTATTTGATTTCAGAAGGTGCACCATATGTACACCTGTCTCCATAAACGATCATATTTCATAATTATAAGACACTTCAAATCATCTGTCAGACATACCCATATGCCAAATAAGTCAAAATATGTGGTGTTCAGACCATAACGACACAAAAATAATTTATACACCTGGGAAATCAAAGTTAATGATTTAGAAAATATTTCTGGAATTGTCATTATATGCTTAAAATGGCACAAAGTCTTGAGGACTAGTACAAGAAGGTGATATTGTACTAACAATAAGAATATTTTACTATTACAGAAAGATAAAAGTCTAATAAACTTTGTGCAAAGAAACAAATTAGAAATAAGACTTCTGGCTGTAATTCAATTTAAGAATATTAGTGTTTGTTTGGGGCTGAAGAGAAGAATCAATGGTTTAGAGCATTAACTGCTCTTCCAGAGGACCCAGGTTTAATTCCCAGAATACACGGAAGCTTACAGCCATCTTTAACTCCAGTCTCTGGGGATATGAAGGCCTTTCCTGACTTCTGGGTGCTCTGATCACAGACATGCATGAAGCAAAGTATTCATTCACATTAAACCAAAGTAAGGAAAATATTTTTTAAAATAACATTAATGTTCATGTGCCATATGCTAGTGAATCCAAACAGTAAATGAATAAATAAGAAAGAAGTTATAACGTGGGTGTGGATACTGTAGGCAAAGGAGGGATGCAGGCACAAGCTCTGACACAAAGACACAGGAAATAGCATGCTGTGCAGGGGTCATAGTGATGTATGCCTGTCATCATAGTGCTTGAAGTACTGAGACTACTTGAGCTACATAAGGAAATACCCAACCCCCATACCCAAACTAAGAAAAAGACTAAAGGAACAACAATAATCAGTATATTAAATATAGTTCAATGATACATTTTATCAAACTATACACTGTAGCGTGCAGCTTTTGCTACCTCACTCTAAGCTTCCGGTGGACGGCGCTTCCAGCCCCACCCAAGGTCCCTCAGATCTGCGGATGAAACACTCACACTCACACACACACACACACACACACACACACACACTAACATTTTCAAACTGCCTTCTTGGCTCAATTGCTAAGTGCTTCTAATCTCCCATGGCTAGCGCGCCCTTCCCAATATTCTTAGCGCAGAACCCTAAATCTGCCCTCAACTTTAGTTGTTCAATTACATTAAGTCCCAGCTCAACACTCGAAATCAGCCCTCAGCCCAGACCCAGTTGGGAAAGTGACCAACAGCCACTCCACCCTTGATCTCACATGGCTGGTGGCCTTTCCTCCCTCTGAAGCATGGCAAAATCTCCCTTCCCTGTCTGCATCGCTTCTCCTCCTCCTGTGGGGACCCAAAAGTCCTTCCTCTTTTCTTCCGTCCAGTAGTTGGCCTCTGGCAACTTTACTGATAGATCAAGAACCAATTGGGGAGCATGACCTTAGCATCAGAACCACCCCATATAATACACAGTACATTAAACTACAGTCACCACCGTTCATGATTAGAGAATGGACTAAAATGGAAACTATAATTCACCCATCTTGTCACAGCTGCCTTTTCAAGGGTCCGTGTTATGGAACTTGTTTTCTGCCCTAGGTTCTAGGCCCATCTTCATGTCCAGAAGAATGTTGGTTGAATAGCAGTGAAATTGCAATACATCTGTTCTGACAAGGTGTGGGGATGCCTGGGTAAGTTGGAAAGCACAGGTCTATTCTTAACGATTTCACAACTCATAAGGAAACCATATATGATGGAAATAAGACAAAATGTAAGTATATCAAGCAGAACTGGCTGGACGAGGAGGAGAAGCAACCTGCTTTCGCCAGCTTTTGGACTACCAAAATTAACTCATTGTTCGTTAACTGCAATTTCTCCCTTACCGCCTAAATACTCAGTATCTGATTATTTCATCATCTGACACTCTCACGGTAACTTCTTACCATCGTTTTAATTTAGGCTTAAAATTCAAAGCTTTTTGGAGTTACCCTAAACTATTATACTGTAACATAAATAAAGGTGATGTGTTTACATACAGTTCAGAGAGGAGAATAACAAGGAAACACCCTTCCCCTCCCCCCAAAAATGGTATAATCTCATTTCTCATTTAGATCTCGTTTTGAGCCTGGTCCAGAGTATATCTCTGCTTTAGTTTCATGCAGCTGTTCCTTCTTACTTGCTCTTCTGATGGATGTCATCTCGATCTGAGTGGAACAATGAAAACTTCCTTTTAACACATACTTGTATTCTTATACTCCACTCTACTCCCACCATGAAGGATTAGTTTTGGTTGGTTGGTTGGTTGGTTTTGTTTTTCTCAAATGAAGGGGGAAAGTGTTGAAGGGGTAGCACAGAGGTTAAAAGTACTGGCTGCTCTTGCAGAAGACATGTGTTCAGTTCCAATACCCCTTTGGCAAATCACAATTATAGCTCTAGTTTCAGGGATTCTGATGCCTTCTTCCGGCCTCTTCAGTCACTGCATGAAAACGATGCACATAAACTCAAGCGTGCAAATGCACATACACATATACACATTAAAATAATTAATAATGTTTAAAAGAAATGTTACGCTTTATTTTAGGAGGATTCCAAGCACTAAAACAATTTTCTGTTTTACTGAAATATGATTTTATTTTATTTATTGTTAATGAATTTATATGATTTATTAAAGAGGGAGTAGACATTCTTTCACATATTTACCTTGAACTTCTGTCACTTTTGTTAAAACTAAAAGACTTTTTTTTAAAAAAGAAGCTTTCGTTTCTCCCTGTCTCTTTATTATTTTCTATTTCTATACTTTATAAAGTTTGACCAACTGACAAAGAAACTTCCAAAAGTTGTTCTCAAAAACTATTCTTTTGACAGTTATCAAGAGGAAACCACATCAACAATCACAAACTATAGGGTGAAACCAATAACAACCTTCATCTGTAAGTTTTTCAAGTGTCAAAACAAAACCTGTGAGACATAAGCTAGCATAGTGCTCTCTCCCTGGCCCTATGAAATCCTAAGCTTGTCTCATATCAGAGGGTTGTATCAAGCTGTGTGCATCATCTGATAGATCTTCAATCCTCTAAGTCACTTAAGCTAAACTACCATCGCACATAGCACACCAAAGAATACATTTAGTATGTGATCAATGGCTTAGGGAAAAAAAAGAAGAAATGTTCGCCATTAATTATTTGTGATATACAAATAAAAACTACTTCAAAATACCATTTGACAAGTTAGAATGGTTATTATAAAAAAAGACAAATGTGCTGCACCAGCCAACTTTGTTGTGTTGTGTAGCTAACTCCACACACTTAAGATGTTCATTTTGTACCAAATGAAGACCATCACAGAAAATCATAACTGGACACAAGGCAGCCATCAGGAGATGGTAGGAAGCTCATCCCCAACAAATACATCTATATTGGAGCTTCTGTATCTGTAGCTAAAGAAACAATAACGAAGTGAGAGCAAAAAGATTGTAAGAATCAGAATACTGGGAAGAATTCTGTGAACCAGTCTCTATAATAGTAGCTGCCTAAATAAGGCAAATCTTCATAAAGTCTCACCTCTAGTAAAGAACTGTAGGCAACCAAATGGCTGATGAGAGAAAGAGAATTCACCTCACTGAAGGATATGAAATGTGAAATTATCCTTGGTCATGCAATGCTGAATGATTAGATTTTTAATTATATATATATAATTTTATATATATATATATATATAAAATCGCTAACAAAAATGGACTCAGTGAGTTATGTATGCATACATATACATAAGTATACAAATATATGTAAATGACAGTAATAATCAAAGAAAAATAAGCTGTCAACTTGAGAGTAAGTAGGGCTATGGAAGAGATTTGAGAGAGGGGCCCTCTGCTGAGACAACCACACCCAGTGGTTTGTTGTTTACGGGAAATTTCACCTGAGTTCTACTTTGATACATATTCTCAAATTTCTAGCAGCCATGAGTTCTCTCCAGGGTCTTCAAAAGTGTCTTCCTAATTTCATTATCTCTTCATTCTATTGAGTGACTTTTCCAGCAATGTTCTCCTTTATTCCCCGGGCACTAATCTCATTTCGGATAGACCTTGTTCTCCTTCTCTATCATTTAGATCTTATTTCCACTACTATATTCACATTGTGTGTTTTATTTTGCAAATATCCCCAAATCCCCACAGTATACATTCCAAAGGATCAGCATCCCGAATCCAAGGCAAAGTGAATGGCAGAGCAGAAATGGTACCCTAGAGAGAAGCATCGTCATTAACTTAAGGAGTATGACTTTGAAAGCTGTTAGCATCTTGCTCAAAAGTGCATTACACTGACTAATTCAATGATAATGTATAGTGGCAAAAGGCAGATTAAAAACATAAATTGTAATATTTTGGAAAGAGTTTTGCATAGCACTGAGAGGTTTTTGTGTGTAATTTAATATATAATAATACCCACTGAGGTGTTTTGGTTTTTTTTTTAAGTATTGGGGTCTTCTTTTTATGAGATGAGTCTAAAATAACCACATACAAAAAAAGGTGGAAGAGGAAGGCTCAAGAGAAACTTATAACCACTTGAATATGTTGAAATAAAAAGAAGGAAAACAAAGAAACCTCAAAACCGTCAGTTTCACTACAGGTGTCAATTCAGACACTGAGTGAAAAACAGCAACAGAAACAAAGGCAATTCTGGATGCAGATCCAAATGATAGAGAAAAATGTCTGTATACTGGGCAGTAGGGGGCAGGATAGGAGCAAAAGTTCCAACAGTGTTAAAAATTATAAATACAGATTAATAGAGAAAAGATGTTTAGGTTTCTCTGTGTCCTGATCTACTGTTGAAAAATTTAGAACAAATAAAAATAACCAAATGTGTAATCCAGCTTAAAGTTTACCTAGAATCCAATATCTATTGGATAAAGAACATCCAGACGATTGATCCTTGGCTTCCAGAACTGGAGATATATTTTATTAATCATGATAAAGGACAAGAAACTAAGTCTCGCAGGGAGTATGTTATGCTATTGCTCCTCTCTCCTTCCTTCTATGGCTCAGCACTGCACTCTGCCCTCCTGGAGTCTGGGAGCCCACCCGCCTCTCTTCTACTATCCAAAGCCCATGAATGATGACTATCAGAGGCCACCTGTATGGTATAAGCACTACTGTTTGTAACATTCACAACCCTCCCCTCAAACTCTGCCTACAATTGTTATTTGGCCCAAGTTATAATGGTTTTCCATGAAATCCTCAACATATAATAATTTTTTCTACAATGGAGATGATCTTCTGGGATGATTCATATGGAACCTTAGGAAAACCAATCATGAGACCCTTCTTTTATTTATGTATTTATTTATTTATGTCCCAAATGCTGTTTTTCCATCCAGTCTTAGTTTCCCAGAGTCCATTCTCTTCCTTCTCCACCACCACCCTATGCAAATCAAGTTAGGCACATCCTCACCTTCTGCTGCCAAACAAGGCAGCCATATTTGCCAAAGGACCTGGTCCAGGCTGTGTATGTTCTTTAGTTGGTGGCTCAGACTCAGAGCTGCCAAGTAACCAGGATCTTGTGGAGTTCCTATCCCCTTAAAGACCTTCAATAACTCTTGCATAAGGGTCCCTGACTTCTGTCCAGTATTTGGCTGTGGATATCTGCATCTGTTTCAGTCAGCTGCTGGGTGGAGCCTCTCAGATGACAGTTATGCTAGACTCCTCTCTGCAAGTATAACAGAGTATTATCAATAGTGTCAGGGATTCGTGCCTGCCCATGGGATTCGTGCCATGGGATACCCATCAAGTTGGGCAGTTATTGGTTGGCCATTCCTTCAGTCTCTTCTTCATCTTTTTTCCTGAATTATTTTCCTCCTGCTGGAAGCTGCAAATTTTCATTCATTCTTCTGGCCCTATCTTGTACCTCTCCCTACACCTAATCCTGAACCTCCCATTCATGTCCCTCCCTCTCAGTTTCCTCTCTCCTTCTGCCTCCTGTGACTATTTCATTCCCCCTTCTAAGTGACATTCAAAGATCCTTGCTTGGAACTTCCTTCTTGTTTAACCTCTTTTGGGTGTGTGAGGTATGTATTATGGGAATCCTCTACTCCATGGCTAATATCCACTTATCAGTGGGTACATGCCATGTCCTCTTTTTTTATTTAACCTTAATAGGCTACACAAGTTCTTTCCCTTACAGTAATAATGCACCAGTTTGCAAAGAGTCCCTGAAATAATCCTCCTCCTCCACCACCACCTCCTGAAGAACAACATAAGGGTCTACATCTGAAGTCCGCATCAGATGTCCACATTTAACATCTACATCTGTAGTCTGCATCTGATGTCTATGTTTTTATACCTATATCTGAAGTCCACATCAGATGTTCACACTTAACATCTACATCTGAACTCCATATCTGATGTCCATGTTTGATACCTATATCTGAAGTTACATCTGATGTCCACATCTGACATCTACATGTAACATCTAGTTTTGCTAGCATTCTCTTCCTACAGACCTCTCCTCTGCGCCAAAACCTACATAGCAAAATATAGGCACACAAGCCAATTAGAGTACTCTCCTTTGTTTCTGAATTTTCTTCCTAGAATTCTCTTCTCAAGGCTTCATGGAGAATGGGGTTATATTCCATCAATTATAAGTAAGTTCTGAAGTGATTGCTCCAACATAAGTTGTTTATTTGCAAATATGGGAAATGTAAAAATAACAGAATGTTTCTTTCCAGAACAGCTAACAACCTGATTTATCGTTATAAAAGTAAACTGCCAACACTAGCTTCAACCCCACAAAACCTTTTTTTTCAGTTTACTGCTTTATTCTCTTCTGATATCCAGTGCTTTGGAGCTTTCTCAGTGCATCCCTTCTGTAACAAATTCTCATCTTCCCTAGGCCTACCACTGCCTCAGGCAAACAGAGACAATGGTCTTGTACTCTGAAAGGCAAAATAAAAAGGCACATTAATAAATTCAAGCCATTTCTCCTTTGCACATGTTCAGTTAAAACTACCTACAGACATTTAGGAAAGTAAGTCCCATTGGTAATCTGATGAAGAGTTTGTGTGTTGTTTTCATTTGAATTTAAGGTCTAACTAGTGCTATAGTTTCATTCAGCCTTTTACTGTGATTAATAATCATTGACAGAGTTTTGCTGGAAGCCAGAAGGAGTTATTATACCTTTAAACTCAAATTTAAACTACACAAAAAAAATTGCTTGGTTTGCTGTAAAATGTGATAAGGATTTAATATATCCTTAATTTTCAGATTTCACAAGTCCCAAAACACAAACTTACTTAACAATACGAATTATACCACAGCACCAGAAACTATTAAGAAAAAATAAGTGATAAAAAAGAGACAAATCTGTCACCAACCTTAGAAGAGACTAGGAAAACACCACCAGAAATCAAAGCACAGCCATGGGTCACATCTCATAGATACCAAAGCCAAAGAAAATGCAATCCTAGAGTTGGATCCACAGAGTCAGAGGCAAAGAGCATCAATAGGACAGAATGCACTGTGGGAAAGGTCTACACTGGAAGAAAGATGAAGGCTGAGAAGCACTACTGGCTATCTGGGTAAATTTATGTGATGAGCCTATAAGAAAATGAGGATTTAGGTTTTCATTTCCCTTCTAAATTTGATCCCCTTACAGAAACTACTAAAAAACTGCCCCTTGCACAGCTGACTGGTAATGACCCCTTTTTTATGCAATCAAGATTACTGCTTATATTTGTATCACAGAGTAACAGAAAATTTTGGGCTCTGCACGAGACAGATTGGACTGAACAGAAGAAAAAGAAGACCCGAATATGTGAAAGGTGATAGTTACTGCAAGTAGAGAGAAATATCAGGATATGATGGCTTCAATATGCATGTCCCTCACAGACTCAAAACTTGGTCCCCAGTTGGTAGCACTGTTTGGAAAGGTTTAAAACATGTGACCTTGCAGGATAGATAGTGTCACTGGGGGTTGCCTTTGAGGTTTTAATGTCACATGGCAGTCTCTATTCCTCTCTGCTTCCTGTTTGCAGTTCAAGATGTAAGTTCTCAGCTGCTAGCTGTAGTTATCATGGCTCCTTGTTACCATGCTTTTCTGCCATGGCAGGTTCCTATTTATCTTCTGGGTTCAGAAGCCAAATAAACCTTTCTTCTATAAGTTACTTTGGTCATGGTATTTTATCACAGCAATGGAAAGATAATGAATACACATGGTGTCAATGTCTCCATTTGACAAAGAAATGAAAATGTCAGCAAGTTCAACAATGCATACAGTGATGTTGGATGATTGCTTGAGACATTAAATTGAGCTTGTGAATTAAACATGGTAAGAAGATTATAGATATTTATGTGATTGAACATGATCCTAAGTCTGGAGCAATGTGTACCAAGAACACTGAAGGTCTGACAATAAATCCCTACACAGCCTCAGGGGAAGAGACTATTACTATCACATAAGTTGTTATTTCATTTTGAGTGATGAAAATACTTAAATAAAAAATAAGCCCCATACTCTGTATGTTTTATTTCTCAAATGCTGAGTTAGTCTTTTATGACTTCATGACATTTTCATTTATCTAACCATTTTCAGATTTGTACTTAATAGCTCATAGAACTATTTATTATGTGTGTGCACACATATGTGCAGATATACATGTTGAGGTCATAGGAGGACTTAGAGTGTCTTCTTTTATCATTTTTTACTTTAACTCTTGAAATAATCTCCTACTTAAAACAAAAACCTCACTTTTTAACCTTTATTTATTTATTCACTTTGCATCTTGATTGCAGCCCCCCTTCCTCTCCTCCCTGTCTCACCTGTAAAACCCCCTCCCCCATTCTCCCTTTCGCTTCTCCTTTGAGAAAGCAACTCAGTTAGAAGAAATAGATCCAAAGGCAAGCAACAGAATCAGCGTCAGCCCCTGCACCATTTGTTGAGGAACCCACAAGGACCATGGTGCATATCTGCTACATATGTGTAGGATTCCTAGACCCAGCCCAAGCATGTTCTTTGGTAGGTGGTTCAGTCTCTTTGAGCCCCATGGGTACAGGTTTGTTGACTTTGTAAATCTTCTTGTGGTGTCCTTGACCCTTTTGACATCCTCAATTCATCCTCCCACTCTTTCACAAGACTCCAGGAGCTCCACCTAAATGTTTGGCTGTGTGTCTATGCATCTGTTTCCAAAGCTTCTGGATGAAGCCTCTCAGAGGATTTTGTAAGCATAGTGGAGTACCATTAATAGTTTCTAGGCTGACTGGCCAGTGAGTTCTTGGAATCCGTTTCTCTCTACCTTGTAGCAAAGGTGTTCTAGGCAGACCACAACCTGCTCTTATATGGGTGGTAGGTGTTCAAACCCAATTCTTCATACTTACACAGCAAAGAATCTGGGCTGCCACCCTAGCCCTGAAACTGGGTTTCAATTAAACATATTTGAAGTGTCTAAAAGCATCCAATCATTTATGTAAATGCCACAGTTCAGTGAATTGCTATAAAAGAAACTCAGATAAACTTCCTTTATAAATTTGTTGTTAGTTTTGTGTTTTCTTGAGCCATTATTTTTATACAAAATAAAGTATTCAATACCCTTTTCTTACCCAACAACCCCTTAATTACCAATACAGCAAGTATTCAGCTCAGTGATGTTAAGAAGGTAAAGTTATAGCATGTATAGTTCTTGTTCTCAGGACTTTTAAATCAACATTGTACTTATCATTGAGATGAAAGAGGATTAAAAGATTATGTTGACAAATTCATCTCTTCTGGGAATGGAGCTGTTTGCCATTATTAGCATAAAATCAACACATCCTCAACAGTAGTAGTTAACACTTCAGAGAGACCAAGCAAATTATGCCAACAAGCAAAGGAAAGAGATATATTCAGAACCGAAGAGCTAGTGTGGAGGCAGTATTATATGTTGGGTGAAAACACAATTGAAACTATAAGTCAAATGGGAGAGAGGTCTTTCAAGCAATCCAAATGGCTTGGAAAAGGTTGGTGCGACAGGATACAGAAAGATTTATTATTCATTGTATTTATTTTTTACTTAAAAACACTCATAACAATGTACAATTACAATAGTTACCTTTGTGATTGTGTTAGCCTCTTTGGGATACTTGGCTGATAATGTAATGAAGGCAGGGACCAGTCATCTTTTGTATCACTGCTGAGTCCATTAGAAAATCTTTGCATAGGATATACCCAGAAAAATGTGCATTGACCAAAAGCTAGTCTTTTGTGGTTATGGCATGAAGTAGGCTCACTTGACTTCACCAAGTCCACAGTAGCTTTAGATTGTGTCAGAGACAACAGGTATTATTCGATGAGCCCAAGCCAATTTTGAAAGATGTCAAGAGAACAGATTGGTTGCAGACCCCAAGAAGACCTTGATAGTTTCTGAATCAATGATGCCTAAGAGAAAATGGGCATCTCCTAAGGGACTTTTAAGATACAGAACACTGTTGGTGACAGAAGGTCACCCTTGATATTTTACCACATGACACAGTAACATCACTTAGCCAGCTGGTTTGTCAGAGGGTGAGCAGCCCAGACTGATTTCTGTACTTCTATAGATCAGCATATTGAGGTCAAGGTCCCCTGCCCTTCACCCTATGAAAAACATTATCTAGTTCATACTTATCAGAGATAATTGTATTCTGTCAGTTTAAAATGAGTTTTTTCATTGCGCTTTTGCACTGAGTTTTTACGTAGCATTCCAGAAAGAGCTTCAGAAATCCCAGCAGGGGGTTGTATTACACATAAAATCATCACTTAACTGACATCAGGCTTGGCCCCCTGCCATTTGTGTATAACTTCTCATTTTGCCCTTTGAATGAACTATATATAAATAGACTCAAAATAAACTCATTACAAAATTGGAAGGTGAACATATGCCTGAAAATGTCACAGTATTCTTGCAGTGAGATGGTCTATAGATTACCATCCTTATTTTCAATAATAAAAGCTTTCCCTCTGAAGCTAACTTCTGAGGTTTAAAGCACAGCTCAACAAAATTTTTTGGTTGGTACAGAAACACCACTTTTAAAGTTTTATTTCTTGCTGGTGTGGTACAGCTAGGAATTTTGTAATAGTTAAATGACAAAAACACATGCTGTAAACTGTCTTAGCACAAATTTTTCAACACTAATCTTTGGTTTTACTTTATACTCTAGAGCATCAATAATAACATGAAATAAGGTTTAATTCTTACACAATTAAATCCACTAGGCAAGTTAGTGATATGATATTTTTCAGATTTATTTATATATGTGTATAGGTATATGCAGAGGAGGGTAGTGTCAACAGAGTCCTAAAGAGGGAACTAGATACCCTAAAGCTGTTGTTACTGCCTGTTTGCTTTTGTCAGTTTTTAGGTGAGAGAACCAAACTCAGGTCCTCCTTAAGAGCAGGATGTTTCACTGCTAAGCATCCTCTAGCACAATGTTTCCTTTTTAACAATGAATCTTTGGCTGTACTTTAAAAGAGGTGAATATGAAAGCTGACATTCCAAAGTAGCCTTCACACTCTCAGCATGTGCCATCGGAACAGATTAGTAATATAGTTCCATGGGAGCTGTTTCCCTAACTGGAGAAATATGAGGAGAACTTGTCAGAAGCCATTATAGGACAAGTAAATAACTAGTAGGTGATCTTCCTGAGATGGTCTGCTTTGGATTATAATCTGTGACAGATTTGCTCCAAAAGCAAGGCCCAGGAGATTTCATTTTAGGAAAGATTCCTCCTCTTAATATGCTTTTCTTGTTATTATTAAAGACATATAACAATCACTAGGTAATAGCCCACCCCTTTTGAGCAGATCTCTGTAGATCTACAACGATGTAAATAGATAACTTCTTAATTCTTAATGATGATCCTAAAATAATTTCTAAAATTACATCAGTGATTATTAAGCTCTTTTATAGTTACATTGCTGTTAGATCCTTTTCTCATAGTCAAAACTGTGTAGTCTCCCATGTGTCACCAGTTAATTGCTTCTAGATAGTAACTAGACTTTCTACTACTTAGAGCACGATCTAAGAGGTTAGAAAACAATTAACCAAGAGTCATGAAAAGGGAACTAACTATTATACGTGCTAGGACAGAAGATAAAATATTGACTGAATTTATCTATACAAAAATTCACTAATAACTTAGTTATGGTTTTTAACTTTCAATGAATCTGTGGAGCTGTGACAGGTGATGAATATTTAACCAGATAATTACTCCTAATGGATATGCATGTAAACATTCTCTGTTGTAAACTTCTATTTCAATTTATGACTTGATTTTGTGTGTGAACTTGTGATGAACTTTGTAACATGTGATCATGTATTCTGAAAGATGTATAAGTGCTGAGGACAAAGAGACGAGAAGAAAACTTTCCCTTATCCCCTTTTCCCGTTCATTCTGTCTTTCCCCCTTTTTCTTAGATCGCTTTCATAGGAAACTTTTTACAACGTAATAATAAACTCTATAATTACTTTAAAAAGTGTCCCTTTTTCCTCCTGCAACTTCAGACTAGCAGGCTGAGAGTTAGAGCCATGCAATTCCTGCTGAGATAGAACAAAGGCCACGTTACTTAATCCCCAGCTGTCAGGCTACAGGTGTCAATTGCCTAGGCCTGCAGCTTTTTACCCTCAGAAATAGCAAGAAAGTTTTAAGGACTTTTTATAAGTTATTATCAGTATTTCAATATAGTTAGCTAGAATATCTGGAGACCCTCAGACTTTAAAGCCACTCCAGAGTCCTACTCTGTGTCCTTTCTCTACCCTCTCCAGACCGGAAGGCTCCTAGCAAGAACTGGTAGTGCCAATGAACACTAAAGATGTTCCCTAGAAAACTCAAAGGAGTGTGTATCGAGAAACTATTTTTGTGGTAGTTAAGGTGAGAGTGTACTAAAAAAAAAAAGAAAGGAGGGAGGTGATTTTTCTAATCAGGAAGTGTGAAGACACATAAAGGCACACAGCACAAATATCCCAGCACATGAGAAAGCCATTCAAGCTGCTTCTGCAAGGAAAGAGCACCATGAATTAGTAGGAACAGCCATTTCCAAGCATGATGGAGTCTTCCTCTGAACCCCCCGAAGAAATCACCCTTATCCACACTTCGCTGCCCTGATACTTCTAAGCAAAAGAAACCTTCATAGGTGAGTTTCTATTATTTTAACATGCTAATATTAACAAGCTCATCACTAGTACTAACTCACTAATTTGACATGCTATCCATAAAGCTACCGCTACTGTTAACTCAGTGTACATACTAACTCTTACTGTAAAAAGATAATAAAAGAAAGAAGGAAAGGAAGAGAGAAGTAAGGACTTTAGTCACTTCTCACTTGTTCCAAACATAATTTAAGATTTTTCATCTTGAGACATGAACTGCATTACCCTGGGCTGCACAAACGCGGTGGGACATCATTTAGCAATCTACCAAAGGATCAGTCTGCTCTCTCTGTGCTAATATTCTATTAGCATTTCTTCAGGAACTCCAGAAACTCAAGAGGAATTGGAAGTCTCCAGGGAGGCTAATAAGAATTAGAATGGAACTAATGGTTTTTACATTTTATTGTACTTTCAGTGCCTCACTGGCCATGAAGAGGTTAGACATATTGAGTTAGAGTTAGCATATTGAGCTGGGGTTATAAAACAGGGTTAAAACCTTAAAAGAATGTCAGGATTCCTGTGCCAAGGTCACCATTTAGCAATTTCACAAACAGCTAAGTGGGGTGCCAAAAGGAGACTGCAATAAAAACCAGGTCAATAGAAGTAGAAATGGAGTACTTAAATGATTTCTTGTAAGATACTTTAGACACATATAAGACACCACATTGCTTCTTATAAGGAATCCTCATTCTGTACTAAAATGTAGACTTCCAACAACACATTAAAATGCACTGTTTCCAGAATATTTTCTCACTGAGTTGCTTTCCCAAGAGCACCCTCTCCTGTAATGCTTTCAATGGAGCAGCAATACATTGCAATTTCTGCAACACCAATGTATTAATGGTAATGCTCTTTACAAATGCATATGGCTTTAAATATGACCACTGTTCCTGGCTGCATCAAATTTCAAAGTCCCTTCTTATCGAAGCTAATAGACAAGTGATTGATGAATGTCTTGTTAGCTGGCAGTAGTGATATTGTGCTTGGCTGAAACATACTCAGATATTATAGCCAATGTATTAGCATTTGCCTTGTATTGCTGATATTCTGATTCACTTCAGCAACGGTGATTACAATCAAATACCTAATTTTAATGGATCCATCTAGATCCATCTGAATTCTGAATCCATAAAGATTGCTAGCACAATATTGTGATTGCTTTCTGCTTATATCTCTACTAGATGGCCATGCTTTTCTTAAAATGTTGTTAAAACAAAGACTGAAAATATTCTTGTAAATACTTTTGTTATTGTAAAATCAAACAAATTTGAAAATCAGTAGCCAGGTAAAAGAACCGAGTGCCTAGACTGAGAAACAAATTACTTACTCCTGAAATGTAGAGACCACAGAAAGTAACAGCTTTCTACACACAGTCCTCATAAGTAGGTGTGGTGCTTTTCTCCACAGTTATATTTCTCTTTACGATTAAAAACATTTTCAATTTATGTGTGTGAGTTTTATGCCTGCATGTACTAATATGCTCCATTTTTGTCTGGTCCATGAGGAGATTAGAAGAGGGCATCAGATCCCCTGGAACTGGAGTTTTAGATGGTTGCGATCTGCCATGTTTATGCTGGGAGCCAAAGAAGATTCTCTGTAAAAGCGGGAAGTGTTCTAACCACTGAACCATCTCTCCACCCTTCTTCCTACCTTTGATTCCAGTATACTGAGGTCCAGTGTGTAGCTACTGTAGCCTTGGGTTTTAGTAAATATGTCAATGTTGTGGTGTGTGTGTGTGTGTGTGTGTGTGTGTTTGCACGCGTGTGTGTACAACATCAATTAAAGGAAAAGACACCATTAATTTGAGAGAGAGCAGGCAGGGATAGGAGAGATTGGAAGGATGAAAGGAGAAGGTGAAATGATATAACTATAATTTCAAAAAGTAAAAGATAATGTTTGTAAAATTGCATATCTGGCTTATACTTAACCTACCTAATATTTGGTTTACTGTGTTTTGCCCCAGACTATCATGTAATACATGGATACAATGTTTACCTGAGCATATCCCTTTTTTGTTTCTTACATTCACTAATAAGAAAAATTCTGAAGGTTAAGAGTGATGAACACTATAATCTCTGTGTCTAAAAATATGAACAGATTGAAAGATACTGATGGTAGTGATTGTTGTGATAAATGGTAATAAAAATGATTTTTTGACCTTAACAGGATAATGTGACAGATGATAAATAAAATATGTTTGAGGATTTTATATACCCCTTAGTGGAAAAGTAGCCACAAAACAAACAACAAAAAGCAGGGATAGAAACTATTCTCTACAGTTTGAAGTTTCAGGAAAACTTTAAAATTCAAGGGAAGAGAAAATAAAAACAATTATATTTATTAGTGGTCTCTGAAGATAGCACTCCAAAATATTTTGTCTATGCTAGCTGTAGCTTAATCAAAGATAACACAATCAAATGATTCTTTCCTTTCATTCCTTGTCAGATTACCTTGCTGAGAACCTATTTTCATACTTTTAAAATATGATAAATAATTAGATGTTCCTGGGAATTTAGTAAGGGAGCTCCAAAAGTCAGAAGAAATTAATATATACTTTATTAAATACCTAACATCAATGCTATTGAATTCTTAATGCCTCTAAGGCACATATAACAGACCACTTACAATTAGAATTTGATGTAAACCTGCAAATATAATTAAGAGAAAATTAAGAAAAAGAGTAGATTTCCAGATGTCTGAGTACAATGAATAATATTAACAGTAACCAATGTAAAACATGGTGCAATATTTTTAGCATTTACTATTTATACAATGTATTGTCCTCATGTGTCAGGCTAATAGAAATGTTGTTAGTGTAAAGCCAATATGTGAAGACTTTTCAGTGCATTAAAATTCCAATTTTAACCATTGAACATTGTACTTCATACTGTTTACCTACTTATAATCTGCAGTGCAACAATTAAAGACCATAAAATCTATAACGAAGAGTTATTCCCTTCTGACATTTGGCCAATGTTATGACAATCTGCTTTCTCACTGCCAAACATTTTAAACAAAGTGATGTGCCTACTGCCAACATTTGAAAATGCCTTTTGACTTTTTATAAAATTAGTACTTTGGAATAAACCTCAAAGACAAAACCATTTAGCTTATTTCTTTAAATGGGTTCTAATATTTCTATTAATGGAGGCTCCTTTTTTTTTTAATTTGTTCTTATTAAATTCCTATAGTAATGCAACTGGGAGGCAATTCTATGGGTAAAATCTTAGACACACAAGTCTGAACCTCTATAGTCAATCCCTAATAGCCATGTGAGAAACAAAAAAACCACACAAGGTTGAGTCCAACTGTAATCCCAGCACTCCTACAGTGACACAGATGAATGAGACAAGAGAATCATCTAACAGCTTGGTGGGTCCACTAGCCTGGAGTGGACAGAACAAGAGAAAACCCAACAAGCAAGGTTCTGACTCAGCAAGGTGAAAGGCAAGACCCAACACCCAAAACTTATCTCCTGACCTCATCACATGTGATGTCTATATCCACTTGCATATCAGCACGGGCATACACACACAAATAAAAATGTCCATAAGAAGTACCATGTCTAACTGCCATTTAGGAGACATTCCAGTGTAACAGACATCTTAAAAGTGTTCTTGAAGCAATTCACAGAGCTGATAGTTTTGTTACAGGAGGACTAGAAAAGAAATACTGTGTTTTATCTTGGGAAACATTGACACAAGAAACTAAGAGGTAGAAAAGCAAGAATTGCTGGACACATTATAAAATGTTAATTCTATTCTGTGATCATTAAATTCAGTTCTTAGTATTCTATATTGTAGATAGTTTATTCCTAATTACCAAAGACACTGGCCCAAATGTCCTTCCTTTGAATTATATCCTTCTATTTCTGTTGATAAAAAGCAGAAACCTTGCATCAACAAGAAAGCACAGGGGGATGTAAGCCTTCCAAATACTAGTACTGCTGCAGACACCAGGGACAAATCCTACCCCTTCCTGTGAGAACAGAGAAAATGAGAAATTGATATAGGATTTTTTTTCCACCATCAGCCAAATAATTGGAGTTAGAGCCTAGGGACTAGAATTCAGAAATCATCTGCTATATAGCAAGCAACATTCTGCTCTTAGAATATTAACAATTAAAAATTCCCGAGGCTCCAAAAATAAAGTAATGGTGAAGAGAAGGGAATACTAATTACCTTGATTTGACAGCACCATTCTGTGAGCCCATGTGAAAAACATCACTCTGTACTGTATTGACATGAAGAATTAACACATGTTAACAAAAATAATAAAATCAATCCTAGGAGTTCAAACATTTTTTCTTAATGGACTTACATATTTACTAATCAGAAATGGGAATTTTGAAGAAACACTATTGTTACTAATATTTGAATAAGCATGATCACAGTGCTTCATAAAGATCTGTCAGAAGATAGGTTTCCATGTTCAGTCTCATCTCTGCATGATCACCCAAACATTTCAGTGTGATGTTTGAGCAGATCTCCTAAGGTTGTCAAAGGCTGTCTTATGCAAATTTAGCTTTATCTTTTGTTGCTAAATCTAACTATTTTCATTATATAGATGGATCCAGCTCAGTCGATCCATGACAAAAGAAAGAAATTATTCAGAGAAACATAGCATCAAGAAAATGGAAGTATTAAGAGAATCATAAACAAGGATGCCTTTACTATTTAGTGGAGATCATTAAGCTGCTCTTAACAAAGATAAAAGCATACTGACATTTCTTAAAGAGAGTCTCGCTTTACCTATATAAAGAATTTAAGAAAATAAAACAATTAAATACTCTTACATGTTTTAATTGGGTTACCAAATAGTTGGCTTCTTTTTGGGTTTTCACATCCTCACAATTTTTGACTACCCTCCCACCACTCCCTTTCTCACCACTTCTGTCTATCATCTTCCTCACTCTTCTCCCTATTTTAAACCTTTTCCCTCCAGTCTTCCCTCCAGCCTCACCTTACATACATGCTAGTCTTTTACATCACTTAGACACTTCCCTCACAGCAAGTCCTTTCCAGCTTCTTGTTTCCTGGGGCTTTCCCAAGTCTAACAAACAGAACTCAAGAATGAAAGTTATGACCTGCCTATGAAAGAAAACACACAGTCTTCTTGGGACTGAATGGACTCTATGATTCTTTTCCAGTTTCATCCACTTACCTACAAAGTCATATTTTGTCACACCTGAGTAAATTCGATTGTATATATGTAACATATTTTCATCATGTAGTCATCAGCTGATTGGCATCTGTGCTAGTCCCATGTTGTAGTTATTGTAAACAGATACATGAATGTGGATTTGCAAATGCCTGTGTACTAGGATACAAATTTGAGGAAAGGAGAATATATGTCTAGGGGACATATAACTGGGTCCTACGGTAGATCTATTTTTGGTTTGCAGGTAAACCTCCAGACTGAGATCCGAAGTGGCTGTGAGAGTTTGCAATCCCACTAATGGTGTCTAGTTATCACAGTGATAGGCATCTTACTCAGCTGAGAACTCAATGAACCACAATAAGCCAGTCAAGATGTGCCCATTTGTGAAATAGCAGCATGATAATTACGGATGTGACCAGCAGTCTTTATTGATTAGATTTAAGACACAATACACTTCACTATAAAGAATTTATGCATACTACTGTAAACCTGGACGAAACCTTTTAAGTGCAAAGAACTTAGGCCCTAGGAGGCATCCAGCACAGGTTACTAACTAAATTGCCATAGCATGAAATATTATTTTAAATATCCATGTTTAAAAGAAGCCCCCCTTTTTATTCAGTGAAGAGAGTGCAGAAACTATGGCTATATAAGATATTAAGAACAAAGGATCATGAAAGGCTCAGCCCTGAACAATGTGTTTATACAACCCACTTAAGACTTAGAGAGCGTTGTGAGAGATGTGATGGGAAGAATGTAAGATCTGAAAAAATAAAGAGTGGGTTAGAAAATCCCCTTTCTGAGCTTGGGAAGGCAATCAATATAACAATTAGAAGTAGGCTTCCATAAGATGGGCCTGCCCAACAGTTAGCTGTAAATGGGGAAGAGGTTCATGGAGCCCTACAACTAACTTCTGAACTATTGACAACTAACAAAATCTGGAAGAGGAAGATCATAGCATCCAATCTTACATACAACTGAGTCAACTGTGAGTCCACCAGACTGTGATACGTCCGTAGCAACAGCAATGATATTATCCTTAAGTACACTGTGTGAAATACAAAATAAAGCAAGATGTCCTGAATATAGGAAAGGCCTTTTTATAAGTAAGGTGGTCTAGCCGGTTGGGAGAGAAATAAAGGAGAATGGTTGAAAGAGAATATATTATATACATTCATGAAATTATCAAAGAATAATATTTATTTATTTAAAAAAGAAGCTAATTTTAAAAAACAATCTGTATTCATTATATTTAGTTGCAACATAAATCTATAAATTATTGCTATAAGATTTTGCTCTGTTTTGTGAATACAATGCAAAATTATTAAATCAAACAGTTACCTTCATTATCAACTCAAATGGTTAGCAGTCATTGTGGAAAGAATGTTTCAAATTTACATTCTCCTTGTCATGATAAAACACCACAAGAAAAGCAATATAAAAAAGAAAAGACACATTTTGGTTTACAATACCAGAAGGATTCAATGTGTCATAAAGGGAAGAAAGGACAGCAGGCAGAAACATCATGGTGGCTGGCCAATCATGTCCATACACATTCAGGAAGCCAAGAGTGAACAGGAAGTAGGGGTAAGCTGTAAAGCTTCCAGGCTTGACCCGTGACTCATTCATTCCAGAGTCTCCCTCCTAAAATTACTATGACCTTCTCATGCAGTAGCACCATCTTGAAAATAAGTGTTTAAAGATGTCATCATTTCGGTGGGCAGTTCACATCCAATCCACAGAACCCTGGTAACTTTGAAATGAATATTCTTTCCCATTCTATGCACTAACTCCTTTTAACACTTCTTCTGTCTAAGGTTGCAAACCCTGTGACCATAATGTCCTTATTTTATTTTCTTCAGAGACTCAATCACCATTGTACTATTCTCTTCCTTCATGAGTTCAACTATTTTCAATTATATCCATGAGTAAGAACATGCAGTATCTATCTTTCTGTGCCTTGTTCATTTCACATGGCAAAATGTTCTGCCATTGCAATCATATAAGATATAAACAAGCATGCATAAAACACATTATAGCCCCAAGTATTTTGACCAGACCTCTCCATTGCAAAAAGAAAACATTTAGGACCCAGCCACTCACCCATATGAAAGAGTGAGTCTAAATTAAGAATGAGGGTGGAAACATCCGTGTCTCTATAGGCTAACAACTGAAAGAAGGCCATTGGTTTTGTTTTGTCTGTCAACTTTGTGGACAAATTTCGCATTGATGAAAACTCAAAGACCCTTTAATAGCAGAACTGTAAGAAGATCTAAATCAATGTCTCTAAATATCACTTCCTACTCTTTTCTTGTTTCTGAATCTGGTTCTACATCTGATGGTCACTGTCTGAATTTAGCAAAATATTTTAATCTATCAAACTGTCTTTAAAAATAAAAAACCACATTCTTGCAATTAAGTTGTTTAAATCCCTGAGGTCAAGGTTGTAGAGACTAATCTTCACTTGACCATAAGAATCCTGAATCATAACCCCACACTTGTTCCTGAATAATCCTTTTTAGTATTCACAAAATAATTTTCATCTTTTATTAACCCATTAGAGTTGTATGTGGAACTGACAGTAGCCCCTATGGTTTCATTATGTATATGACATTCTCAGTACCAGCTTAAGATGAATCAGATCCATTTTAATCTGACCACTTTAGAAGTTACTTCAAGCACAGAGATCCACTCGACTTGCTGCTGTTCCTGATCATATTTCTATCAGAAGGTTCCCAATAAATAGCATTTTATTCAACTTTGGAATTGTGTCACAGCATCTTAGGGATGGTTTCTACACACTGCAAGTGAGTTTTTCTGAAAAAAAAAAAAAGACATTATTGTTTGTGCTTCTTACTAAATATTCAATAATTATAATACCATTTAGCACATGTCACTTACTAGAGGAAGGAAAAAATGTATCTATTGTGTTAGTCTCTAGCATTTTTAACTGATGTAAAACTGATTAACAATTTAAGAAAATTTCACACCTATGCAAGCATACGTGCAGGTAAAATACTATATATATAATAAATAAATAAATAAATCATTTTTTAAAAAAGAAAATACACCACACACACACACACACACACACACACACAAACATTTAGTGTGAGATATACATCTCACACTAAAAGAATGTGAACTTGGAAAAATTAGCTCAAAACTCAGATTTTGTATTTCTTAACAATAAAACATGAAACAGGTTGTGAGAGCCCAAAATTAACATTGATAATAAGGATGTTTATGAAGTTATAGAGTAATATAATTACTATTTCATGGCTTCTACTTAGGTTCCAATATCTATTTATCATTACTGATATTCAAATAAGCACTTCTAGCCTTCTTGTCATCTTGACTATTCTGTATCTCAGGTCTTCAGCCTTTGCTACTGTGCAAATAAGAAATCATTATCTTTACTCTTGAGACTCTCTGTAATCAATAGCTAATAATTCTGCTCCTGACAGAATAAACTGAAAACATGTAATTTGTTGCTATTCTTTCTATACTTCCTCATTCCACTCAAACAATATGCAATGCACTCTGAGAAAAATAACTTCCCAAAATTGTGTTTACAATGATTCACACAGGAAACAGGGACCAAAAGTATCTAGATTATTGGAGAATTTCCTCAACATTTCTTTGGTTTGATTTTGTTTCAAGCAAATTACTCATCATTAGAGAAATAAGAGACCGGAAAACTAAATGGTAGAAAATCAGGTAAATGGACACTACCATAAATATTCTTGATCACACTAATAGAACTCATAGGATTAGCAAATACAAACTTGGTGAAAATATATACAACCTCTTGATCTAATATACGAATTACTGTGTGTGTGTGTGTGTACGTGTGTGTATGTATATACATACATATGTGTGTGTATGTTTATACACACACACACACACACACACACATATATATATATATATATATAGAGAGAGAGAGAGAGAGAGAGAAGAAAATTAAAGTTGGTTACTACAAGTAAAAATGGTCTTGAACAATAAGTTTAGTAATAAGACACTTCCATGAGAACTTCAATATCAATAGTAAAAAAGAACATTAACCTACTAAATTTCATCTCAAAGAATATTGTAGTTGTGATTGTGAGACTGGGCTTTGAGCTTGCAATTGTTTTAAACATGGAATCAAATGAGCAGACTGACATGTGTGACCAGGTGTGAACATCTGTATCTTGACCTACCCAAACCAATTTGATTCTTGAGAAAATAATGAAATGCATACTCATCAAATTGTACTTTTGATTTTATGAATGACTGAATAAGTACAATTTAAGATAGCATTATGTTGAATTACCAAACTCATGGTAGTGAGAAATTAAGAAAGCAATAAGAAAAATGGGGCTGACATGATGGCTCAGTAGGTAAAGCCCTTGGTGCCAACTTGAGTTCAATTTTCAGAACCCACATGGTGGTAAAAGAGAATGAATAGTCCTTTGAATTCCACAACGATAGCATATGTATGCACATACCAAACACACACATGCATGTACACACACAAATGAGTAAATACATACGTAGGTAAATAAGTGTTAAAATCATAATGGTAATTTTACTCAACTATGTTAGGCATGTGGGGATACTCAATGTAAGAGAAGGTTTTGTAACCTTCTTGTAAGAGAAGCACCAGTTTTTACATAGAACCATTTCTTTAAACTTAACCTCATTAGTATGGGAAATGAAAGCCAAGTTCTTAAATCATATTATTTCCAACTTAAATGAACAATTTCCAGAATATATACTAACAAAACCTAAAAAATTTTAAAATTCATTAATATCCTCAAATGTTTATAGTAGAGCTAATAAAACTCACCCAGTTTGACTTAATGATGTCTTGCACCCCTGATATCATCTTTCTGGAGTCTGATGCTGTGTCTGTTATGATTTTCTGCTTCAGTTAATAGTTAGATTTAGGTAAAATATTTAAAATAATGTTATTTAATTTTACAATTCACTAGAAATTCTCTTACATACAAAAGTAATATTTATGGTTTTTGTTTACAAAAATAATTATTTGTAGACTTTTTAGCCACTACTTTTTATTGTTTTCATCCTAACATTAAAATTTGGGAAAAGCCCATGGATAGAGCACACATAACATCTACATGACATACAGACACACAAAAAAAGTCCATTGAGATGTTTTATTTCCAGGAAATCTCCTTTAATAGTCAAATTTTCCTGTGAGAACTAAATGTTCTCACTGAATTCCAATGACTTTGGTAGCAAATCACTGCTACAACTATAGAGTCAAGCAAGTAGGTTAAGCATCCTTAACAGTAACGTGTTCTTTTGAATGTAAAAAGATAGAATAAATGTTATAATGAAAATGACCTTCATTATTTTATCAGTATCTCTGTGCTGACCAAATACATGGTTACAGGCAAGCTTATGCCAGATCCACAGAACAATGGTAGTGACCTGTCTCTGACCAACATTATGAAGTGTGCAGAAATAGAAGGAAAACTCTAATTTATTAAAGTAAATATAAAAATATTCTCACATAAATACTTCTACCCTAAAAATTCTTATCATACTGCATATTAGTTGTGAATTTCTAAGGTATTTTGGTAAATTGAGAAATAAATAGATAATTATCTGTTAGTATAGTTATTTGCAAAGAAAATTTTGAAGCCTGGCAAGTGATTATGTCAATATAAAATAATTACATGCTTTTTAAAAAGTTACTGATCAGTTACAAAGAAAAAAAGGAATCTTGCCTCCAGATTTGATGAACAGCTGGTACAAGGTTTCCTCTCACACTAGAAATAATCCTTCACTAGACCAATCCTATGAGACAACTATTTTTAGTCATAATCAGCCAGTGCAAAATTGTGACTCTCTTAAGCAGAAAAACATAAAAGTTGAGCCCACATTTGTCCCAGATTTTTCTACTGGAGTACTTTCTAGACCATTAAACTCAAACAGAGAACAGAAGTTCAAATGAGGTGAGAAAACAAATACTGAATGAAATTTGGTCTTCTTTAATGGCTACATCATAGATCAGGGTCATTGAGAAGATAGAAATGGCAGAGGGGAAAGTCTTCTTCCTAGTTCTCTACAGGTCATTGAACTAGAGCTGGCCTGAATAAATACAGAGCATGAATTCACAATATAGTGTCTGTTTTAGAGTAAGGACTGATGAGACATATCAGAGATCATAAAATGTTGAAAAATACTTCAGCTCGGCCAGAAAAACCTGAAGCTAACTTATGTTACCTTGCGGAAGGGCATGTTTGGTTTGTTTGTTTCTTTGTTTTCTTGTCTCTAACTCTGGTTTGCTCCTTTGCTGCTCATTGGATAACTTAGCCCTGTGTCTTAGTCTTAATGCAAGAATGGTTGTAATTGTTCACTCAGAGGTTCCAAGTATCCAAAGACAAAGTTACTTGTAGCAAATGGGACATCTGAACAATGCCAAGTACATTATAATGAACTAGCATCCAGAGTTTATCTTCCTGAAAGGGAGTGTAAATAATATCTGTTTTATTTCATTCTTATAAGTATTAGTATCTATGAGTATTTACTATGAAGTTAGACATACAGAAAGTGTGTGTGTGTGTGTGTGTGTGTGTGTGTGTTACAACAATCTATTCGATGGCTGGGCAGCCTTCTATACAAAACTGAGATGAATAAGCACTGAGCTTGACAGATCTTACCTGAAGACTCTCAAACTTGCCTTCCCTTCACTACCCAGATAAAAAATTAAGTCGTACACACACACACACACACACACACACACACACACATGCATGCCAGAAGAATTAGAAAAGATATCCTATATACTTTTATGACTTTGAGGTAAGTCACTAATAATTGAACTGACTTGAAGTAGATTTTAAATACTCATTCTGCTCCAGTGTCATAGAAAACTAGTAACATTTGACGCTATTTGTGTTGCTGCTAACAGTATGCTCTTGACATGAATCATCTCATCAAACTCCACAACAACTATAGAAGACATGGGCTATCAATGGCAGCTCTCTTTAGATGAAAACAGCTTAGACTGAAGGAGATTAAAGAGAAATGACTAGACAAATGTCCATTACTGAGGTCCAGTTGTGGGTCTTCTGGCAGGATTATGAAGATTGGTGATCAAAAGGGTCAAATTATATCACAATCTGGGATTTAAATCTATTGGGTTGCCACATCAGGTCATTGGGTGTTTGCTGTTTTCTCTGGCAGTGCCCTACTATTGTGGTGGAGACATACATAGATGGGAAAGAGGGAGAATTCTCTTCTCGCAGAGTTGGGGGTCACATCTACATAAGTCTTTAACCCTCAAAACTCCTCCCAAAAATCAGAATCAACTGCATACATATATGAAATTTTTGTGGGGCTTGCTAAGATAGGAAACTGGATTTTGTTTTCAACATACTCAAATTTGAGCAACAGAAATTTAAGTTGAAGAATGATGTGTCCTGAGGGCATTTGTTCCCTGACATTTTATGACATCTCCATTGTTTTCTAATGAAGAAGTCGTGTGTGTGTTTATGTCCTGCAATAGCTCTTCTTGTTGTAACAGAAACACTGGACACATAGCAATTTCAAGGAAGGGTTGACGCTGGCTTACAGTTGAGGGGACACATTCCTCTATGTCAGAGAAAGCATGTAGCAGGGGCAGAAGGCCAGCTGACTTCAGTGCAGCAGCACTCAGGAAGTAGAGAGAGGAGAGGAGGTAGGATGGGCTATAAAACCTGAAGGCCCACCACAGTAATCCACTGTTTTTAGCAAGGTCCCACTTCCTCAAGGTCCCACAGTCTTCCCAATAGCACCACCAGAGGGGGACCAAGTGCTCAACCACATGAGCCTCCAAGAAACATGTCACATTCAAACCACAGCTCTGCCCAAGTGTGCCAGCCATTAAAGACAAAGAATTAAGAAATGTGGTCCCAACTAACAGTAAAACATTTCTCAACCTTGGGTATACAGCCCGAAAAGCCAGAAGCATTGCTTAATAGGATTATGTTTAATCTGAAAGGACACCACTAGGGATAATGTAAAACATCGAATGGCCTGAAGTGGCAGTGAAATTATTCAACTCCTGGGTGGAGGAGCTCTTAATCAGGGCCCTTGCAATGCTACAGCAATTTAATAAGTTTAAATTGGTTTCACTCGGGTAGATCCAGATTTGCGTTACAGATGTTATCCCACCCAAATCTCTTATATAGGTTCATCAAAAAGGGGATCATGCCTAAGCAATCCATGGAAATTTAAAAAGAAATTCACTCTAAAGCTGGAATACAGAAAAAGGGGAAAGTTTCATAAATGCTTGCCAAAAATGTGCTGATTTTAGGAAGAATATAAATGTCTGTAATACTGCAGCTTACTGGAATGTTCTTGTGTTTTATTTTATTAAATCTTTGCAGAAGACTTTAATATAACTATGTTACATTTGAACATTTAAGACAAAAAAAAAAAAAAGAAAGTCAATACATCCAAAGTTCAGAACTTCAAATGAATTCAGCAGAAGCAGACGCTTCATAAATAGATACAGAGTATAAATGGTCATGTATAAAGTTGCTCACCATACACAACAAAAGGAAGAGCAGGTTTCTTTAGGGTCAAAGGGGCTGCACAAGCAATCTAGGTTCTTAAGCTGTAGAACCAAAAACAATTCGCATCTCTACTTCTGAACTGAAATGGGATTTTAAGTGCCTATCACCATGTATAAAAGAACTCATCTGGTTTCCACAAGGAGAACGCTGAACGGGCAACAATTAGTTGATTAATTATTCATCAGCATTGCCAATGCCCTCACGAAGAATGAAATATGTAGAGCAATCGTTCCCATTTTCTCACTTTCACAAGGGCATTTGCTAAGTGCCTGTTAAGTGGATGTAACTCATCATGGTACATCAGTGAAAACTGGCCATAAATGTATCAAAATTCAAATCACCACTCCAGTAAACTCATAAAACCCAGCAGGTGGTCTGAAAAACATTTCATAACAACTAATCTATGAAGCAACCTCCATTGCTGGCTGAATAACTTCAAGCAGAACCATAATTATGTGCAGGTGTGGATGATTGTGCTCAAAGTAATTCTAAGTGGCCATATCTAAAGGCAGTAAGCATATATAATTTTGAAGCTGGGGATAGAAAGGAAACTAATGTTTAGTGAACCAATGCTCTGGGACAAACTGAATTACCCCAAATCATAAACAACCACCATGGTTCTTAGATCAGTCTGTCACCAAAACCATGCTTGCTCCACCTGTCACCGTGCCCCCGAGAGAAAACCCGTTAAACTTCCTTTGTACTGTCCTTTCTTGAAGATCATCTTGACACACTTTTCTGAGTGCTTTGTACAAAGTCTTTTAGTCATTTTATCCGTAGAACTACAAGATCATGTGAGTCATTTTTCAAAGTACACTATGGGTCAGGCATGATGGTCCATGCCTTTAATCCAAGCATTAAAAAGACAGAAATAGGTGGATTTCTGTGATTTCCAGGCCATTATAGTCTACATAGCAATTTCCAAACCAACCAGTACTACACAGTGAGGCTGTGTCTAAAAGTAAGTAAGTAAATAAATAAATAAATAAATAAATAAGAAGTGTGTATTATAGGTATATTAGTAGGGTTTATTAACTTATGAAAGTCTATTATCTACCTTTTTACTTTTGGAGAAATCATTTGAAATCAATGACTGGAGACAAATGCACAAATGTTTGCTTGATAAATCCTAAGTGGCATTTGTAACCTTAATATGAAAATGGTAACAGTATATGGAAGAGTCTGAATTACAAAATTATGTGGCATAAAGAAGAAAATGGTAATCTCCAATGCTGGAGAGTAGTGTGTTAGATATATTAATGGAGCATCAATGTACCAACACTCATGGTGCTACACCGAGGGATGACGGTAACAGATTTAGGAGCCATTAACATACACACACACACACACACACACACACACACATATATGAGTTGAAGCAGTATGGGAGAAATGTCTGGGGGTGGAAAACAGGTGGGACAAATAAGTATTCTAGAAATTAAACTCATTATAAAATACTTAAAGCAATCAGATTAATAAAAATTGATATTAAGAGTGTTCCCTAGACAAAATACCTTAGATTCACACCTTCTATCTTCTGATACAATGAACATTTTGCAATACTACTGGTGACAATTCTCTGAAAAAGAGAAATGAAAGTTACATTGTAAGCTTTTATTACTATTATTATTATTATTATTATTATTATTATTATTATCATTATCATTACGAGTTATTATTGTAACATAGGAAAACATCACCAAGGATCTTTTGAGACATATTTCACCATAGATGAGATAAAGGAGTCAATTGGCCTGGTAGCTGTCCCAGACACAAATGATTTGACAGGTGAATAGTTGAGCAGCACTTAGAAAGCTAAAGAGGAAAGTAGCTCAGATGACAGTGATCCGAGTCTGCCCCAAATCCTCTAGGGTAAAGTCACTGATCCTTTGTATTAGTTACTTTGATGCCATTGTGATAAAAGACATTGACCACCATGGCAGGGATAATAGGCAATAAACAACAGTTATAATGCCGGCAACATGAAGTTGAGGTACCACATTACTAATTGCAACCATGGACCAAGAGAAAACTGGAAGTGGGGCAAGCCTTTAAACTCTCAATTCAGTACCCAGTGAAATACTTCCTGTGGTAGAAAGGCTACACCCCTTACAAACTCTCCAAAAGGCCACACCAAGTGGGGACCAAGTGTCCAAATGCCTGAATATATAGAAGACTTTTTTAATTCAAGCCACTTCAGACACACATACAGAAAACCTGGGATCATGTGCTCTGATGGAGCCATTCCAACGATAGCTTGAAAATTCCATTTGTTTTCGTATACATCTCCAAGGAAAGAGAAACAGGTTAGCTGATCTCAGTAGGAGGACCCTGAAGAGGAGCAGTCTCAGTTGTCTAACACCCTGGAAGAGGAAGCTCAGGTTGATAGTTTCTGCATACAGTGTCAGTATCCCAGATTAAGAAGCTGAGGTAGGTATTTTCTGTACACACTAGTTTTAGCTAAGTACAAATGATGTCACATATTTGTACTTAGCCCATGAGAAAGCTTTTATATTCCTGGGCCCCTTACCCATAGACGACCTCTCCATTCATATGGATCTGAAGCATTGAAGTCCTTGACATGGCTGTGCTCATGTCTATAATATACATTCATACAGGACTTCATCCACTCCCCACAAACCATTAGACCCTCCTACAGAAAAGAGGGCATGTGGGGGGGGAATAAAATAATGTACATCAAAATAAGCTATAAAGACAGAGGCTTAATAAATGTAATATAATATAATTAAAAACAGGAAGCATCCTAGTTACTTAGAAGAGATGGTTTTCCCTGTCAAATTGAAATAAAATTAATCTAATTTAGTTGGCAACAGCTTGGCATTAGTAACGTTTGAGCCATTCTGTGAATTTTTCAAGAACTCAAACAAATATGAATATTGCTCAAGGCCCTGGCAAGAGACAAGACTGTATCAGTAAGTTTAGCTTATGTGGAAGTCTCAAGCTGTAACCCTCTCTCTAGACATGAAATAATTGATCCTAGCACAGACAGATGAGGAAAAATATTATGAAATTATTCAGTGTTGTACACCCTGATAAGTTAATCAAAAAATCTTCAGTATTTTATTTCTACCCTTTGCTGAGGCAGTGCTGCTTTATTGTTGAGACTCCCACTTATAGAAACATCTCTAAGACTCTCTATAGAATGTTCCTATTAAGTGAGGTGAAGCAGATTCCTCAGTAATGTCAGTATTTGCAATGTAGGGATCTGCTGACCACTAGCTTTAAACACATATTTGAATCCTAAAGGTAAGAGAGACTTAAAATGGGAAACATAAATAAATGTATTCTCTCAGTGAGACATTGAAAATCTGAGACAGAACTCAAAGAGTTCCAAACTCTTGGGATTTTTACAAAACTGGTTATCTAGGTCTGACGGTGTTAATATCATTTCTTCTGCCTTAGAAGTTACAGGTAAAGAAATTCATGTTTGAATAAGATCTTTATACAGGGGAATAGCTATGAAAAACATTCAGTCTCCTTAGAGCAATGGTTGAAAGAATCTCCGTGACTCAATTTAGATGTCCTGGGAAGTCTGATCTTCATAAGAAGGCTTCAGAATACACTTTGGGAGGGGGAATATTCATATGAGTGATTGAGAAAACAGCACGCTGTGTCCGTCCTTTGTTTGCATTCTTACTCCCGCTTAATTTTCTACTGTAGAATTTTCACATTAGGCTATGGTTTCAATGAAGTTGTTTCTTCTGATAAGTGTCTCTTTTAGTCCCTAATGGGTCTTGAAACTCTTGGCCTGTATTTTATGAATTATAAATACAAATTACCCCTAGGGCCCTAGTTCTTAATCTTTAACAAGCATAAAAGTCTCTAAGAAACTTATTAAAATGCATATTAATGGATTTTACCCAGAATACATTTTTTAGGACTGTAGTAAAGAAACTTCGCTTTAACAAGTTAATTTCAGAATAGATAATTTGGGTCACACTTTGAGGAACAGCGAATTTTGAGCAATTTTGCCCTAACTTACTTTCACTAAAAAACACAGCCTAAAATAAAGGTTGTCTTCTCAGTAAATCTATATGTATATATAGTTGTACAAAAATTATTTCCCTTCAACATTTTGCTATTTTGAAAGGAGAAAATGGATCACGCCCTTCAATGATCCTTTTGTGTACCTCTGGTCAGGCTGAACACAAGGAATATAATTACTGAAATTGCTGGTTATGTGTAGGATAAAGTAGTGAGGTAGGTGGTTGCTATGGACCCAGCCCCATATTTTTTGCATTTCCACTAAAAACTTATGAAAGCATCTGACACAGAGATATACAAATTCAATGTTGTATAAAGACAAATCATAAATGGTTAATATTTAAATAAGAGAAGTTTATCTGTAAAATAGTTTTAGTATATTAATAATCACTGAGCATAACCCCCCAGTCAAGTAACACATATAACTCGCTAAAACTTGGTAAAACTTATTTGGCTCAGAGTAAATTAGAAAAGTATGAATTTAAAAATCATTAATGTTGTACAAAAATGCTTAAGCAGATGTACAATCTGAATTTAACTATATTTACAGAGGAAAGGAAAGAGAGAGAGAGAGAGAGATACAGAGACAGAGACAGAGAGAATCAGTGACACAAGGAGAAAAACAGAGACACACTGAGAACCAGGGACAGAGGAGAAAGATACATATGTGTGTATACTCTAGAGAAGTTGCCAGCTTTCTTCACCTGTGCATAATTCTTCCAAAAGTTATTATTTCCAAAGACTGCAGCATTCTAATCCTGAGGATTCATTTTATCATTTGGAGAATCACAGAGTAAGCATATTAAGAGTTAAGCAGAGATAACAGGCTTGATGTGCTCAGCGGAAGAAGGAGCACGTGGCACCTAAGGATGGATCTAGGCAAAATCCCTTACAAATATTTTTTCAACCTGTATTTAAAGGAGGAGCTAATTGTTGCTATAAAGAAAGAGTGAAATCAAAATGGAACACATTATTCTATATAATTAATTCAATCTTATAAAATAAAACACCATTATAATAAAAACAAATCATTACTTTGAAACTGTAGGGTAGAGGGGGAAAGGTGGATAGGTCCAGTCTCTTCCCTGTTGTCCTAAGAAGTCTGTTTAACTGAGATCCAAACTTTATTTGAATAGTCTGCTACTCATTGCACTAATTCATTTTGGTTAGAAGAACTGCTCTTTAGTCCACTTCACAAAACATCCAATATCCAAGGGTTTATCAAATATTCCTTCCATTACATCTAGTAAGCTTCTTGAAAGGAGCTTCTTCCACACCCTCACATTTCCAATGGAGGCATGGAATCCCGATGATACCTAAATGACTTCAGAGATTGTCATTTGCAGCAGCTCCACCACTAACCAAACCATTAATTCAACTGTGTGCCAAGTAGAGTATTAAAAATATATATATCAAGAAGACAAGGGAATTGGTGATGTTGGTGAAACACACACAAAAGGAATGTTTGTGGTGAGAAAACAAGTCTTTAAGTAAAGGAAAGGGCTAAGAATAGGATGTGACAACATCCATGTTTCCTCCAATATTTCTGACTGGTCAGTCTCATGAGCTCTGTTCTGTTTGTGTGTTTGTGCTCAAGTGCTATCTGTATAAACTCTACTTTATGATGTCCTCGTTTGTGTCCTTCATTCTCCTTTTAGATGATAGTCCTATAAAAGCAGGAGAGAATGTTTTGCTTGTCTTTGTGTAGGTCTCTGTTTGTAACCCTGTACACAGCAACCCTGGGTAACCTGAGTTCAACTGACACCATACTGAAGACAGTCAAGGATTACCGGAGATCATGATCCAAATATACGAGTTCCTCAAAACCTGCTCACGATCTAAGAGTAACTATGAAGGAGATGGCAGATGTTTCATAATAATGCTTATTAGTGTATATTAGTTCTATAAAATAATACTTACACTATGGAATTTTCATACATGTAGCCAGTGTACTTTTTGACAATTCTTTTAATTGACCATGATATCCCACTTCCCAGTTACCCCCTCTACCAACCCTCATTGAACTTTTATCATTTTTCCTAATTTCCTTCCTGTTTGCATTTCTCCTGCCCCCACTAGCACTTCCATATCAATTATTTAATCTAGATTATATTTTAGACTTTTAATAATTTGTGTTTTTGCTTTATGTGTATGGGTGATTCGCCTGCATGCATGTCTCTCTGGTAGTTGTGGAGACCCAAAAGAGGGTTTGGGTTCCTCTGGAACTGCAGTTACAGACACTTGTGAGCTACTCTGTGGGTGCGAGCAATCAAACCTGGATTCTCTGGAATTGCAGCCTACTCTTAACTGCTGACCCATCTCTCCAGCCGCTTTATCTAGATTCTTAATGGAACAAAAAACGTATTTGTCTTTCTGCACCTGGGTCATTCTGTTTTATATGGTCATCTCCACTTCTACACACTTTCCTGAACATGGTGTGATTTAATTCGCTGTGGCCGGTTAATCATCCATTGTGTATAGAAACCCCGTTATCTCTCCTCATTCACCCATTAATTAGTTCCTAAGTTGATCCAAAGCACTGTTAGCATGAGCAGTGTGAACAGATGATTTGCAAAGTCGAGCTGAGGATGAGCATCATTTGAAACAAGGTATTAAAGTGTTTTATTAGTCTGTAAATACCTTTGTTTTCCACAATAATGTCCAAAGTTCCAGTGAGATGGAAACTACAAGGTGGGCATTTAGGTTGTTGCTATGAATTTAGGAGAAAATATAGATTCTGAAAGACAAGGGGTACAAGGAGAGGGAAGTGTCCTGACCACACGAGCTAAAAGGCACACCATCATTCACGTCATCAGAGTGGTCTTGATGTGACAGCTAAAGGTATGGTCATTAGAGGCCATTTTTCTTTGTAGTATCTAATTTTGTTTTGTTTTGGTTTTTTCTGATAGCAGGACACAGCACACTGACCTTCAAATAGGTGAGTGGCAGACCATGTTGCTAAATATGTACTCTACAGCAGACAGAGCAGACTATCGGGATCATGGAAGTTTAGGTCAGAGCAGGATAAAGATATGTTATAACCCTAAGGGGCAGTTCATTTCCCAGGCAGAGTTCTAGAGAGATTCTCTGGAATCCTAAGAGACAGCTTATGTATGAACAGAAAAAGGGAGCTGGGTTCCAGGTCCCTAGGTGCTGCGGATAGAAGGATCTGAATTGCTTTGGTTTCTGATTTTCAGAGCAAAAGCCTTACCCAATGGGAAAGAAGCATGTTCCTTTCCAGGACAAATATATACTCTGGTTGGTTGCTCACTGTATCTGATCATTACTTTAGAACTTTGGGGCCATATTAAGGGAGGCTCTAGAATATTCGATCAAATTTATCTTGTGTAAACTGTGAACACATGATAAATCATTAGAGGTTCTCTGAGGATTTAGATAAATACATCTAGAAAATCATAAAGCACTACTGTTAATAATTAGAACTGTAAATTACGTGAAATTTTAAAATCTACTTTAGTCTATCAATTGTAAACTAACTTGTCAATAAAACCTCTTTCATTTTAAGCACAATGAAGTTTATTGGAGATATAATGAACAAGTTGCATGGACATGCTGAGAAAAAGTTCATCATATTCTGAGTGGTCTCCCAGAATGCCATCTCTACATCATACATTCTCTCTCTATCTCTCCCCCTCTCTCTCTCTTTCATACACACACATACACATGCACACACACAAGTACTATTGAAACTTTACTAGGTAAATTATCTATTATAATAATTTTTATCATTGACTCCTGAGACAATTAAATAATAATAAATATAATCATCATTCATTTACATGAGGTTTTAAGTAATTTATAGAAACATTTTTCCACCAGAATTTATGAACATTTCAAAATGGCTGAAGTATATCCTAACATATGAAGTTAATATACATAAGGAAATGAAACACATAAATATTTTTGATGCCACTAGCAAGGATTTAGCTCTGATCTAAATAACCACTGATGCAAGCTACTTTGGTATTTCTTACGTTCCTCTTTTTTTTTTTAAATGAAACGTGGCTCAAGTAAAATTAGACAGGACAGTTGAACAGCAAAGCTGATTTAATAGGGACCATCACAATGGAGACAAATTAGACTCAACTCCATTGAGTCCTGTCCTCAGAGATAGGGAAGCTGTGATGATCTAGGTTGGAGGTGGGGAACTAGGAGGAAATGAGGACTTGAGGAGGAAATGGTCTGTATGCTTAGGGCTGGGTGAGAGCTAATTTGCAATTACTGACACTGACATTAGGCTGCAGATCAGACCCCACCTCTACCCCTTTTATCCATGATTACATTTCAAGAGATGGTTCCCAGATCCTTGAGAAAGACAATCTTGGATTGAGAAAGAAGAAAATGGGGGGTTGGGGGAAGGGGGAGAGAGAGAAAGAGAGAGAAAGAGAGAGAGCACATCTGCAATTGCAGATTTTCTAAAGTAAATGCCTTGGTAAAGGGAAGGTCAGGAGCTTGTAGCCAGTAAGAAGCCTGTCCAGTTGAAAGGAAGCATGAACATCATCTGGACAACTTGAGAGAAAATCATCTGTATCCTTTCTTGCTATGACGTAGTATAAAAAATAAGTGCTTACTCTTGTAGTTTTATGAATCACTAGCTTCAGATACTTATTCAGAAACTTACAGTTATTAGATATCTACAGAGTGACACATACTGGACTTAAAACAGGAAATTATGAGAAAATAAAAATATTTAAAAAAAAAAAAAAAAAAGGAAAAGAGACTACTATGGGAAGATTGGGGAAATATGGAGTCAATGACCGTGTGGGTTTCTTTAATGTTAGTAAATATCTTATTTCAAATGATTTGGTATAACTCATTACTTAAAAGAAAGATGGACTCAATTGTTTTAAAAAGTATTTGATTTTCCTATATCATTTATCACTTAAAATCCATGTCTTAAAATTATACTGTATGTGTTCATATCATAGATATATTGGGATTCTATAGAATTTATCAAAATATAGAGCCAGATAAATTGAAAATGGGGTTCTGAGATGGCACAGTGTGAAAAGGTCCTTGCCACCAAGCCTGAACCCCTGAGTTTGGTCCCTGGAACCCACATGGTGAGAGGAGAGAAGTTTGCCACTTATCCTCACACAGAGAAACACACAATAAATATGAAAACATTTGTAAGTACAAGCAAAACAGTCTAGGACAGCCTTTCTAATGCTGTGACCCTTTAATACAGTTCTTCATATTGTGGTGATCCCCAAGCATAAGATGACTCTGGGAAAGACTCATTCGACCCAGAGGTTGATGATCATCTGGTCTAGGAGAATAACAGAGGCTGAGAAGAAGGTAAAGAAAGTAGAATAGAAAAGATAAGAAATATGGGTTAATATGTTTGATGTCCATTTCATAGCTGTATGGAAATGCCCTTGTGAGAACAGAACCATGGAAGTGGATATAGGCAAAGATACCGTTTAGGAAAAAATATATAGCTCTATTTTAGGTACTAACTTTAAAATATATATATATATATATACATTGTTTGCCTTTTGTTTGCTCATTTGTCTGTCATTGATTTGAATTGATGTCACTTCTATTGCTAGAAGCTACACCTAAATATTTGCCTCTTTAGTGTCTGGATATGAATTTGTTTGAACAAAGAATCATGCCATAAAACATTTTGGGTTTTGTTGATTGAACTTCCACATAGTCCCTGTAATCAAAACCACAAACAAACTGGGTTCGAGGTTCTGGTCTGGGTGATTGTAAAAATGGAAATGCCACTTCACCTCTAAGAATATAAATTTCAGACTCTATAGAATCTAAGAACACATACATAAATGTTACCCTCTAGGGCAAAGCACATCTATGAGGGCTACCACCCATTCCAGAGCAGAAATTTGTTAAAAGACTTTTACAGAAAATCTTGTAAAATACTGAATTTCTCCAATTAATATATTTGTATTGATAATCAACAAATTCAGTGAGCTACGATAATGAATGTACCAAAAAGTCATTTTTCTTCTTTATTTCACAGGACGGCAAAACATTTCCTTTCACATCCCTGTACTTTTTGAGATGTCTTAAAATTTTTACCTGGCCTCATCACAGCACGGTTCTTCAAAAATGTGTATTTCATTTTGTAGCAGCCAAGCCAAGCAAACATATCCATATCTCACTACCACTCACATATTGGTTGAATTTTGCTTCCTGTTATATGAGGAAGAAAAGGGACTTATAAATTATTGAATGCCTAACAAAATAACTGAACTTTGTGATTTTATAAAGCACAACATAAAAAATTCAAGTGGTCTGAAAGCTAAGCCTTTCATTTGAGTGGTAAAATGGGGAACAGTTTTAAAACAGAAAGCAAGTGAAATATTTCATCCATTAAGTCGATGTCATTGATTAAAAGCGAGTGTGGTTAGAGTGCCACCTAGTGGTGATGTACAGTAGCCCGCAGGCGCCCCAGTGGTCTTCACAAGCTGCTCCCTAGCTCCACTTTTCTAGTGTGAGATTTTGCAAGAGTAGAAACTGAAGGCTAAGAAAGCGAAAGTTTCCTGTTGGGAGAGATTCTTAGAAGATATCACTGAGGGAACACAGGCAGAAGCTAGAAACTGATAGCAATTTTAATTTCTCCGCAAAGCTTACTGTCCAAAGGAATTAGGGATAAGCACAGGAGGGGGTAAACCCCATGATCCCTGTGGTTTGAAGGCCAAACTGCTCTCACAGCATGTTACAGTTGTGGAAAAAGTCGAGCATTCTCTACAATATGAGCAAGAAACTCCTCCTTGTACTACTTCTCACTACTGAGGATTCAAAACAAGGAACTGTTATATATGTATATGTATGTATACATATGTGTATATATGTATGCACACACGTGTGTGAAGTATATATGTATCCATACATATGTGTGTGTGTATTTATATATGTGTAGAAGAAAAAAATAAAAATCTATGGTTCACCAAACCAGTGTCTAGAACCCTAGAAACCCTGGAAATAGAATAGCATCTTTGTAGATGAGAAAACTGAAACTGTTGTTTTGTCCTGTTTTCGTTTTGTTTTTTCAGGTCAGGGAGGAATGTATATAAGTTTTTAAGTCAATTCCCTAAATTTAAAGAATTAATGCCCAAGCAGAATCTGCTTCCAGAACCTGAATTAACATCGAAGAATCTCTGGACTTCATGCCTTTGTGTGATGGGAGGCTCTCCCTCTGATGTCCTTTCCAGAATCACTGCAGTCAAATGCTAGAGTGGCAGCTCTTAATGTTAATCTGTCCCATCAGCTCTGCTGAAAACATTCTAATGTTTCTTACCTAGTGAGTCACCAGCACAGGGTGAGCGCGTACTGCAGGCACTCAGTAATTGGAGTTTGCTTTTTCTTTAGCTACATTTTGTCTTAGCTATCTCTAGAGGTGGTTTTTTCCCCTCCCTCTTGTACAAGCCAGAAGAAAACAAGCCTATGCTTGTTCACAACTTTCTATGATGATTGATTCATTTACAACACTAAGAGCTCATTGTCCTCCTTTTCAATGACACCAAGGTGGACTTAAGCAAAATATGGCAGTAATATGGCAGGCAACAGTTTGCCCTGTGGCAAAAGTGTGAGATTCCCATTTTCTGATAATACAGATATGAAGATTGAACCCTCAATGATGAGACTGTGAAGTCTGTTATACAATTCCTCACTGACTTCAAGTGTGTTTTTGTCAAGCAGTTAAACGACAAACCAGAATCAATTCAGCAAACGTGAAGTAAAAAATATTGTAAAACCACATTCCTGCATTGGATGCTCTTTCTGCTCCTAAGATCAAATCATTATTTTGCATAGAACTATTAAGTGTGTTCAACCCACAGTTTTCTAAAGATACTGCTGCCAATTTTCTCACAAAGGGCTTCCAACAAGAATCAGAGTACTGTTGTTTTCATCTGTATTCAATGATGCTTAACAGCACTGAGCTTCAGAAGACTTAACACTTGGAGTCAGTGCTCACTTTCAGCCAAAGTGAAACACACAAGAGGTGGCCAACCAAGAGCTGAGCAACAGCGAGTGAGAGAGAGAGAGAGAGAGAGAGAAAGAGAGAGAGACAGAGAGACAGACAGAGAGAGAGAGAGAGAGAGAGGGAGAGAGGGAGGGGAGAGAGGGAGAGAGGAAGAGAGACAGAGACAGAGAGACTGACAGAGACAGAGACAGAGAGACAGACAGAGACAGAGACAGAGACAGAGAGAGGGAAGGAGACACAGAGACACAAGAACACAGAGAGACACAAAGAGAGAAAGAGACACAGAGAGAGGCAGAGAGACAGAGACAGAAAATAAATCACTGTACTCTTAAAGACATGTGAAAGAAATCTTGTAAACAAAGCAGAGATGTAGATGAAATTCTGGAATCAAAGAACACAAAAATAAGTTGTAAATTCAGCCAAAAGAACCCTGATCCAAATCCGACAACATATTCTTTTCTAAAAGTAATTGTTTTGTTCTTTAAAAGAATGCTCTATAAATTGATACAGTATATATTGACCATATCAATTCACTGCTATCTGTCTGCAACCAGGTTAGTGTCCCCCACCTGATTTTCCTCCAAATTTCATATTATTTTTTATGTTTAAAAAAGCTATTTGTAGTTTATGGCTGCTAAGGGAGGGGAAGTCACTCACCTTTATGGATATGGCTGTTTGTGGATTACTTCTGCCTCCATGGCTGGCCAAATGCCCACATGCATATGGACAGTACTAATTAGACTCAGAGGATTATTAAAAAGTACAGCATAGTCTCCTATGATGATTGTCTTCCTTCCCTTTTAACTTCAATGACAGAGGTGACAAATGGCAGTGAAATAATACAAAGTATCCAGAGGGGGGAAAAATGCAAGAATTGCATAAAGTGATAACTATGGGTAAGAATTGAAAAATGACAAGAAAGTGATTACAAATTATTCTTGTCAGAAAACAGTAATTATATGAAGCAATGTACATGGCAATTAACCAGCACAGGTCAACCAATATTATATACACTTCCAAAGGTATCATGCATGATACCATACACGAATTTTAACCATCAATTCAAAAAAAGGCATGCACATTTTCATGCAGAAACTCAAATAACTTGAAATTATAATATGTCAAAAGTGTTCTCAAATACACTTAGTTATAAAATTGCTTTTTGAAACTTTATTATTTAAAAAAAAAACATCCTTGCAAATAAATAAAACCGTCATGCAACAATAACCAGACCCAAAGTCTATCCAACACATTGAACTGCTATACAAGTTGAACAGATATTTGGAACAGAAGTTGTGGGGCTTAACATGAAAGTTCATACCTTTCAAAGTGAAAGAAAGCATGTGTTTCTTTCATATGCGTGAATGCTTTAGTATTTATTCATTTTATAATGCTTTAGTATTTTTCATTTTATAATGCTTTAGTATTTATTCATTTATATTAATTTTTTGAGATTGTAGTATAATTAATACTTATCTTCCTTCCCTTTCCTCCCTCCAAACCCTCTCTTTTAAGCTTTCTAGCTTTCTTTGAAATCCCTTGCCTCTTTTCCAACTGATTGCTATTGCATATATACATGTACACATGCACACACGCACACATGCACACATATACATATATATATATAAATATTTATATATATATATATAAATATATATATATACCTAAATTTTACCTGCTCGGTCCGTATATTGAAACTTGTAAGTTTGTTTTGGGAGGCTGACCTTTTGGTACTAGACAACTGTTAGTGTGATTTTCCCCAGGGAAGCTTTCCTCAGGTGCCTGTAGTTCTTGGTGTAGAGTTGAGGCCTCATGGGCTTTTCTCCACCCAGTTCGGCGTGTCTAGTGGAGTCGCCCTCTCCTTTCCTCCCTCTGAATGTTCTCAAATACTCTTCCTTTGCTACGTTTCCAGTCATTCTGCCCCCTCTACTGTAATGATCTCTGAGCTTCAGGGGCAGGAGTTGTATTGCAAAGTATCTTTCATAGCTGCAAGTCATATTTAAAGTCGAAAGTTGTGTGTTGTTAAAACGTGTAGCTTGCTAAAACAGAACAGAATACAAAGCAAGAAATGTAGGAACTAAAGCTACTTTTATCACTCAAATAATTCTATGCTGAATTGAATTATAATTGTGACTATAAGGAAATATAGAAATTGTAGAAGATATTCTTTTAGTTACTTAAAAAGAATAAAAGAACAAATTTTAATTATCTATCAGTTTTTCAGCCTTACTACTCTGAGTCCCTTGAGGTAGAATGTCTTATTTATCTTCATAAACCCAGTATTGAACATATTGTCTACCACATAAATCTAATAAGTGTTTGTCCCACTGAAATGCACCAATGTGTTTATTGAATCATTGATTAAAGTTAGAAAACCCTTAAAAAAATCAATAACGTATGAAGATGATACATAGAATTTGTATTTTATATCAAACTTTATATATGCTCTGGGGCATATACCAAATATAATTAAGGTTGCTCTTCAGTTTGCATATGTTGAAATGAACATGACAGAGGGTGAGATTAAAAAGGCCTTCTCTTCCTTTCGTATTTCCAGCGGCTGAGACTTTTGTATTATTCTTTGAGAGCTCCATATGTGTTCCCCCACAGACCTTTGACTAAAATAGTTATCACAGACTGAAAACTAACCATGCCTGAGTCGCGGCATCTAACAACATGCACAATAACGCTGAGCTAAGATAGCGCTTCATGTGATTTTTTTTTTTCTTTTTGATTTTTACCTCTTTCAACTAGAAGAAAAGAACATTGAATCTGCTTCCTTGGAATTTTTCTTGGAGTCCACCATTCTATCATGGATTCCTACGACAGATAGAAGCTAGTATGATTGACTAGGCACTAGTGGCTCTTTCTACCTTAACATTTGCTCTTCTGTTTTTGCCCCTGATTACCTAGCTACCATGGGTCCATCACTGGGCCCAATTCTTATTTGTGATTTCCTGTTACTCTCTCTGCATGGGTCTATCTTATGGAATTGTACCTCCATAGTCCTTTCTGTTCCTATATGATCAGGAAGGCATGAGTTATACCCTAGTAAGTTCAGTGGATCTGAGGACTCTCCCTCTTTTAAATCCAAGGCTCCTTTTTTATTCAGGGAGTTTTTATTGCAACGTTGTGGGGGTGTCTAAACTAGGGAGAGTCAAAGATAGCTAAGACTACTATCAAGGAGGGAGCCTCAATCACTATGGCAAAGAGAAGAAAGAACAGAGTGAATTGTGAGTTCAGATAGAGTCATCAGAAAAGGACTAACAGGAACTGGTAACTGAGTAGATACCAGAAGAAAGCCAGGAAGCAAACTGTGTAGTTATTGTGGAGGTGAACATTTCATGATAGGGAAGAAAAAAACTACCTCTTCTGGGCCTTGAATCTTCCTCATGATGTTCAAAGTGCAACATTATAGCATCTGATGGAACAGAAGACAGGGGTCAGAAGTGAACTCAGGGGAGAGAGCTGATATGAAGCTATTTATGCCATGGTAGATACTGCATTTCGTAGGAGGGAAAACTTAGAGCTTAAAACTAGAAAGTAATATGAAAAGATTTACAGTGCAGTGGGTGGCAAGAGAACAGGATAGGGGGGAAATGTGAAGAGGAATGACTAATATAAAAGACATTTTTAAAAGGCACATAGAAACCTAGCACTATACAAGCTTTTGAACATATATACAAATACATATACATATACTTATGCATGTCATATACATACACATATCATATACACATACATATATAACTTATAGAGTTACCATTTAATGTTGTGGGTTCAAGAAAGAAAAATGTGTCTCTTGTATACAATAGGATACAAAAGATATCAAATAAAAGATTAATGGCTAGATATATGATCTTGAGTTGCTTGCCACAGATGTCCCATATCTCAACATTATAGGCTACTGGTATCACTCTTTTATCCTCAAGAATATGATTAGAAGGCCTGATTGCTGAAGACAACAAATACCTAACACACAAGACATGGAGAAATCAAGCTGGTATCAACCTGGAAGCTTCATAACTACGGGCTAGCTTTCACAATACTGGAAGGTTCTGTGCATGCAAGTACATGAAGAAAGTAATGAATAATCTTACACAACTGTGAACTCTCTGAGCTACAACAACAACTAATCTGTCAAGACAAGTTCACTAGTGGAATAGTGGTGCTAATGTTACGGAAGTAACCAAGTAAATTCTTATTGAAAAGTCTTCTCCAGAAAATGGAACCCCTGCCATTAGGTAAGAAAAGAAACTGTGGCTGAAAAGGTCATGGGTCTTAGGTGAGAACTTAATACTATCATTCAGCTAAATGAACATAGCAATAAATTGGTCCCTTAGTTCTTATATTTATACCCATAGATTAGAGCATCTTTCAACCTTCAACAGAGAAGCTTAGTTTTAAATAGTTATTAATATTGAATACTATAACAGGTCAAGATACAGAGTATAAGACACTCAGTTCTAAATAATAAATCTGTAGCACAACCTTTCCCATGAAGGTCAGAGAGCATCACAAAAAAAAAAAAACCAGGACAAATAGACTGTAAAATCCAAAGGTTGTAGACATAGGCAGTGACACAGATAATACAGGACTGTTTCTTTATCAATGGAACAAAGCAGGCTAAGTACCCAAAAGGTTGTTGAACATTAGAAAGATAACAGAAAGAAAACCATACTACTTAGCATATAACATAACCATATTTTTAAAAGAATGAGAAAAAGAAAACCACAAAGATGTTGAAGAATCTAATTTACATAACATATGGACAGCAAAATGTAAGAAAATAGATTAGATGCTTATAAAATAATGTAATATCTGTCTTCCTGACTTATTTACCTAATATCTAAGTCCCTGATTGCATTAAACATCTTATAAATTATACAGTTTCTCCCTTCTTCCTTCTCCCCTCTTCCCTCTTTCTACTCTCCTCTCCCTTCTTCCCGCTCCCCTCTCCCCTGTCTCCTCTCTCCCTCTCTCAGCATGGGTCTCAAGTTGGAACACTCATTGGACATTCCATGAAGTTCTGCACAATCTTTATCCTTTCACATCTTATAAGCAGGATAAATTGGAAGGTTTTATGACTGGGTTGGTGTCCCAATTCCTCCATTGGAAGTCTTGCCTGGTTACAGTAGGTGGCTGTTTCAGGTTCCATATCCACAATGGCTAAGAGGGTCACCACATAGATTCCTATAGTTTCCATTGTCCTAGGTTTCTATTTCCTCCCATAGATGCTCCCACCTATTCCAGTTCTACCAGTTCTCTCTCCTTCCATCCTTCCCAGAGCTGCTCTCACTAAACATTCTGTCCCAACTGTTCCCTCCCTTAATCCCCCCAGTCTGTTTTCTTTTCCCTTCTCAATGAAATTCAAGCATCCTTCCTTGGGTCCTGTCTTAGAGTTTCTATTTCTGCACAGACAACATGACCAAGAAGCAAGTCATGGAAGAAAGGGTTTATTCAGCTTAACTTTCCACACTGCTGTTCATCACTAATGGAAGTCAGGACTGGAACTCAAGCAGGTCAGGAAGCAGGAGATGATACAGAGGGCATGGAGGGGTGTTTCTTACTGGCTTGTTCAGCTGGCTTTCTTATAGAACCCAAGACTACCAGCCCACAGATGGTAACACCCACAAGGGGCCCTCCCACCTTGATCACTAATTGAAAAAATGCCTTACAGCTGGATTTCATGGAGGCATTTTCTCAACTGAAACTCCTTTCTCTGTGATAACTCCAGCTTGTGTCAAGTTGACACAAAACCAGCCAGTACAATTGACCCCTTGTCAACTTGACACACAAATACATCACGATTAAGCCTCAACCCTTACTTTCTTATCCATCCCCAAGATCTAAATAACTTTAAAAGTCCCATAGTCTTTGCAAATTCTTACATATTAAAATTTCAATCCCTTTAAAGATATCCAATCTCTTAGAATTCAAAGTCATTTTACCATTAAAGATCTCTTAATTGTGGACGCCACTAAAATACCTTTTTCCTTCAGGAGGGAAAATATATCAGGGCACAGTCACAATCAAAAGCAAAATCAAACTTCAAAGATTCAATGTCTGGGATCCACTCAGAATTTTCTGGATTCTTCCAAAGGCTTGAGTCACTTCTCCAGCTCTGCCCTTTGTAGCACACATCTTGTCTTCTAGGCTCCAGATGCCTGTACTCTGCTGCTGCTGATGTACTTGGTGGTTATCTTATGGTACTGGCATCTCCAAAGCACTGCTGTCTGCCGCTGCAACTAGGATTTACCAACAGCTTCTCATAGGCTCTCTTCATGGCGCCAAGCCTCAACTCCTTTGCATTACCCCTTCAGTCCTGGGCCATCAATTGCAACTGAGTCTGGACCTTCACCAATGGCCTTCTGCGGCCTCTCACAGTGCCCGAGCCTCAACTGCTCTTTATGACCCCTTCATGCCTTCAAAACCAGTACCACCTGGATGACCCTTACACATTACCAAGTCCAGCTACAGCACAAGGTAGAACTCTGGCTATCTCTGGAATGCAGCCTCTGTGCTCTCAGAAGATTTCACCTCATTGATGCTGGTCTCTTCCAAATCACCCCCAATTTCCCAGCTCCAGTGAACCAGCATCAATAGTCCCAGTAATGCAATGGTTTTGCTTTAGTAGTTTTGGTATCTTGTTAATCACAGCTGATTTCTTCAGCCCCAGCTAATCAAAACGACAGAATCTTAAATCAAAATAGCAATGGCCCTGATAAGAGTCTTTAATCTTCCCTCTGAATTTTCACAAGACAAGCCTCCATCTTCTGCACTGTTCTCAACATTATCTTCCAAGCTCCTACACAACATCCCACAGAGCTCTTAATGTCAAATGGATCTTTTAGCTCAAAGTTCCAAAGTCCTTCCACAGTCCTCCCAAAAACGTGCTCAGATTGTCACAGGAATATCCCACTATGCTGGTATCAATTTGTCTTAGTCAGGGTTTCTATTCCTGCACAAACATCATTACCAAGAAGCAACTTGGGGAGGAAAGGGTTTATTGAGCTTATACTTCCACACTGCTGCTCATCACCAGAGGAAGTCAGGACTAGAACTCAAGATCAGGAAGCAGGAGCTGATGCAGAGGCCACAGAGGGATGTTTCTTACTGGCTTGCTTCCCCTGGCTTGCTCAGCTGGCTTTCTTATAGAACCCAAGACTACCAGCCCACAGATGGTAACACCCACAAGGGGCTCTCCCAACTTGATCACTAATTGAGAAAATGCCTTACAGCTGGATCCCATTGAGGCATTTTTCTCAACTGAAACTCCTTTCTCTGTGATAACTCCAGCTTGTGTCAGGTTGACACAAAACCAGCCAGTACAGGTCCTGCTTGTTACTTAGCTTCTTTAGGTCTGTGGATTGTAGCTTAGTTATGCTGTACTTAATGGCTAATATCCACTTATAAGTGAGTACATATCATACATATCCTTTCGGGTCTGGCTTACCTCACTTAGAATATTTTCTAGTTCCATTCATCTGCCTGTGAATTTCATGTCATCAATATCTGAGTAATATTCCATTGCAGATATGTACCACATTCTTTTTATCAATTCTTGCGTTGAGGAACACCTAGGTTTTCCCCAGTTTCTGCATATTATGAATAAAGCTGTGATGAACATAGCTAAGCAATTTTTTTGCAAGTTGTTGGAACATATATTAGGTATATGCCTAGGAGTGGTATAGTTGTGTTCTGACATAGAACTATTTCCAATTTTCTGAGAAACTGACAAATTGTACAAGTTTGCACTCCCACAAGCAATCGAGAAATGTTCCCCTTGCTCCATATCTTAGTCAGCACATGCTGTCACCTGAGTTTTTGATCTTAGCCATTCTCATGAGTGTAAGATGGAATCTGAGTCATTTTGCTTTGCATTTCCTGTTAACTAAGGATGCTGAACACTTCTTTAAGTGCTTCCTAGCCATTAGAGGTTCCTCCACCAAAAACAAACCAACAAAAACCTCTCTCTTTAATTTTCTAACACATTTTTTAATTGGGTTGGTTTGTTGATGTCTAATGTAATGATTTCTTTTCTTTAGTTTGGATATCAACACTCTGTGTTATGTAGGGTTAATGAAGATCTTTTCATATTAAGTAAGCTTCCATTCTTTCCTTTTGACAGTGTCCTTTGCCTTACAAAAGCTTTTTAGTTTCATGAGGTCCCATTTATTAATTGCTGACATTAGTGCCTGAGTTGTTATTATCCTCTTCAAGAAGTCTCCTTTGCCAATGTGTTCAAGATTATTCCCCATTTTCTTTTCTATTAAATTTAGTGTATCAGATTTGATGTTGAGGTCCTTGATCCACTTGGACCTGAGTCTTGTGCAGGGTGATAAATATGGATCCCCTAACGTTCTTTTACCTGCAGACATCCAGTTAGAGCTGCAACATTTGTTGAAGATGCTGCTTTTTTTTCATTGTTTAGTTTTGGCTTTGTTGTAAAAAATCAAGTGTCCATAGGTGTGTGGGTTTACTTCTGGGTTCTTTTACTTTATTTCATTATCAAGCCATACAGTTTTTATTACTATTGCTCTGTAGTACAGCTTGAGAGCATGGATGGTGATTCCTCCAGAAGTTCTTTTATTGTTCATGATTGTTTTGGCTATCTTGTGTAGTTTATTTGTTTGTTGTTTGTTTTTCCATATGAAGTTGAGAATTATTCTTTCAAGGTCTGTGAAGAATTGTGTTAGGATTTTGATGGGAATACCATTGATTCTGTAGATTGTTTTTGGTAAGATGGCAATTTTTACTATGTTAATCCTACCAATCAATAAGGTGGAAGATTTTTCCATCTTCTTATATCTTCTTCAATTTATCTCTTTAAAAACTTGACATTCTTCTCACACTGGTCTTTCACTTGCATGGTTAGAGTTATACCAAAATATTTTATATTATTTGTGGCTGTTTGAAAGGGTGTTGTTTCCCTAATTTCTTTCTTAGCCCCTATATCATTAGTGTAAAGGAAGACTGTTTTTTTTTTTCTTTTTGTAAAGTTTGTATCCAGTCATTTTGCTAACCATGTTTATCAGCTGTAGGAATTCTCTTATAGAATATTTTGGGATGCCTTACGTATACTATCATATCATCTGCAAATAGCAATACTTTGAATTTTTCCTTTCCAACTTATTGCCTCTTGGTCACCTTTAGTTATCTTATTGCTCTGGCTGGAGCTTCAAGAACTATTTTGAATAAATATGGAGAGAGTGGATACCTTTGTCTTATCCCTGATTTTAGTGGAATTGCTTTAGGTTTCTCTCCACTTAATTTGATGTTGGCTATCAGGTTAATGTATAATGCTTTTATTATGTTTAGATATGGGTCTGGTATACCTGATCTCTCCAAGACTTGTAACATGAAGGGTGTTGGATTTTGACAAAGACTTTTGCAGCATCTAATAAGATGATCATGTGGGTTCTTTATTTTGCTTTGTTTATATGGTGGATTACATTGCTGGATTTTTGTATGTTGATATATTTATGCAATATCTGATCATGATGGGTGATGTTTTTGATGTGATCTTGGATTCAGTTTCCAAGTATTTTTGCATCCATATTCATAAGAGAAATTGATCTGAAATTCTCTTTCTATATTGAGTCTTTGTGTGATTTAGGTATCAGGATGACTGTGATCTCATACAATAACTTTGGCAATGTTCCCTCTCCATATCTTGTGGAATAATTTGAAGAGTATTAGAGTTAACTCTCCTTTGAAATTCTGGTAGAGTTCTACTCTAAAACATTCTGGTCCTAGGCTTGCTTGCTTGCTTGCTTGCTTGCTTGGTTTTTGGGTTTTTTTGGTTTTTTGGGGTTTTTTTTTGGGGGGGGGGGGGATGGGAAATTTTTAATGACTGCTTCTATTCCCTTAAGGGTTATAAGACTATTTAAATAATTCACCTGATCCTCATTTAACTTTGCTAAGTGGTTTCTACCAACAAAATCATCCATTTTGTTTAGATTTTCCAATTTTATGGCATACATGCTTTTGACATAAGAGCTAATGATATTTTAGGTCCTCCTTTATTTCTGATTTTGTTAGTTGGATACTATCTCCCTTTTAGTTGGTTTGGCTAAGGATTTGTCTGTCTTGTTGATTTTCTCAATGAACCATCTCTAGATGATGTTAGCTCTTTATATTATTCTTTTGTTTATAATTTATGGATTTTAACCCTGATTTTGATTATTCATTGCCATCTACTCCTCTTGGATGTGTTTGCTTCTTTTTGTTCTAAAGCTTTCTGGTATGCTGTCAAGTTGCTAGTATAAGATCTAACAGTTATCTTTATGAAGGCATTTAGTGCTATGAACTTTCCTTGTAGCATTGCTTTCATTGTTTCCCATAAGTTTGGGTATGCTGTGCATTCACTTCATTCAATTTTAGAAAGTCTTTAATTTCTTTATTTTTTTCTGACTCAGATGTCATTGAGTAGAGAGTTCTTTAGATTCCATGAGTTCATAGGCTCTCTGTTGTTTCTGCTGTTGTTGAAGACCAGCTTTAATCTATGTTGGTCTCATAATATACATGGGCTTATGCCAATTTTCTTGTATGTGTTGAGACTTGCTTTGTGACCAAGTTTGTAGAAGGTTTCCTGGGTAGCTGAGAAGATATTTTCTTTTGTGTTTGGGTGAGGTGTTCTGTAGATGTTTGTTTTTAGGTCCATTTGAGTCAAAATGTCTGTTAGTTTCATTATTTCTCTGTTTAGTTCCTATTTGGATGGTTTGTCCATTGGTGAGAGTGGGGTGTTGTAGTCTCCCACTATTAATGTGTGGGGCTCAATGTGTGATTTTAGCTTCAGTAATGTCTCTTTTACAATATGGGTAGTCTTAAATTTCATGCATAGATTTTCAGAAATGAGATGTCATATTGGTGGATTGTTCCTTTGATAAATATGAAGTGTCATTCCCCCTTTCTTTTGATTAATTTTGGTTGAAAATCTATTTTACTAAATATTCAAATGGCTATTCCAGCTTACTTTTGATTCTGTTCACTTGGAAAATCTGTTGCCACCCTTAACTCTGAGATAATATCTATCTTTGTTTCTGAGATGTTTCTTGTATGCAGAGGAATAATGAGTTATTTTTAAGCATCCACTCTGGTAGCCTGTGTCATTTTATTGGGGAATTGAGTCCATTGATGTTGAGAGATATTAATGACCAAGGATTATTAATTCCTGTTATTTTGATGTTAGTATTAGTAGTATGTGTGTGTGTTTTCGTGGGTATAGTTGACTTCCTTGGTCTGGAGTTTTCCTTCTAGTATCCTCTGTAGCATAAGATTTGTGGATAGATATTGCTTAAATTTGGTTTTATCATGGTATAGCTTGTTTTCACCATCTATGGTGATTGAAAGTTTTGCTGGAAGTAGTACTCTGGGCTGACATTGGTAGTCTCTTAAGGTCTACAAGCCATCTGTCCATGCTCTTCTAATTTTTAGGGTCTCTATTGAGACTCTAATTCTGATAGATCGGCCATTATATGCTTACTTGGCATTTTTCCCTTGCAATTTTTATTTTAATATTCTTTCTTTTGTACATTTAATGTTTAGATTATTACGTGGTGGGAACATTTCCTTTTCTGATCCAATCTATTTGGTCTTCAATATGCTTCTTATACTTTTATAGTCATCTCTTTATTTGGGCTGGGGAAATTTTATTCTATGATTTTGTTGAAAATACTTTCTTGGCCTTGGAACTGGGAATTTTCTCCTTCTATTCCTGTTATTCTTACATTTAGTTTTTACATAGTATCCCAGATTCCATGAATCTTTTGTGTCGGAAACTTTTGAGATTTAACATTTTCTTTGACTGATGTATCTATTGTTTCTGTTGTATCTTCTATGCCTGAGATTCTCTTTTCTAGCTTGTATTCTGTTAGTGATGTTTATGTCTATACTTCCTGTCTCTTCCCTAGGTTTTCCATCTCCAATATTCCCTTAGTTTGTGTTTTCTTCATTGCTTTTGTTTTCATTTTCAGGTCTTGAACAATTTTATTGATTTCCTTCACCTGTTTGATTCTATTTTCTTGTATTTCTTTAAATTATTTGTTCATTTTCTATCATCTTCATAAGATTGGATTTAATGTCATTTTCTTCTGCTTCAGCTGTGTCAGGATACTTGCTATACTGGGATAGGTGGGCTCTAGGGGTGCCGTAGTGCCCTGGTTAATGTTGGTTGTGTCTTTAAGAGGACTTTTAGCCATTTGGTTGTCCCTGGTGCTGTCAGGCCTCCAGGAATGTAGACAGAGTTGTGGATTAGAAAATGAAGCTCAGGGGATAGGGCACAGTTCACAGCTTCTGGGCATGCCCCAGGGAGACCCAGCCATACATGATATAATTTAATTGCTACTTCTGGATATATTAATTTGTTTCTATTCCAACATCACAAAATCACACAATTTTTGTCACTTAATAATTCTAGATTTTATATTAATACATAAAACCATTGATGTGTAGGACAAGAGTAGATGTGGGAGTGGAGGAATGAATCTGAATGGCCAGAGAAAAGGGAATGGGAAGGAAGGAGCTAATGTGATCAAGATATAAAAAATGCTTGATGGAAATTCCTTTATGAAACCTTTCCCTGTGTATGAAGAGTGGGCAGCAACAAAAAAGACTGAAAATTTACATTATAATTTATTAAAACACAAAAGAGACCTATCTGGAATGTTATTCAGTGAAATTATTCTTCATATAGGAGTATATAAGCCAAGTAAATATTTTAAGGGAACAAAATCCGAGAAAAATATATATAGAGAGAGAGATATAGATATAGATATAGATATTACATAATACACCAACTGAAACAGTCATCTAATTTATTTAATCAAAAAAAGAGACTGTTAGAAAGCATATTTACAATGATGTTTCTTTTTCATTGAGTATTCATTGCTCATTAAATGTTCTGGCATAATACAAAGGAGATAGCATAAAAGAGAAAAGTTACGACAGGACCTGAAAATCCTTATCTAATCTCCTTTATATTATATATAGTGTATATATATATTACTATATATAATTTATATTTAAATATAAATACTATATATTTATATTATAGTATATTATATTAAGATTGTTAAGAAATCTCACAAGTGATAATACTTCCTTTCCTCTATAAAGAAAACTAATGGTTATCAGAACCTATGTATTATCTATCTACCATCTAAACTAATGGTTATCAGAACCTATGTATTATCTATCTACCATCTATCTAATCTATCATCTATTTATCTATCTATCTACCTATCTATCTATCTACTGTTTACCTCTATTTCTATCTCTGAGTCCTTTCCACCCACAGTCAGGATTATATATTTGAGTGTAGATATTTTCTTACTAGTTTTAGAATAATTTTAATGTATACATTCATGATTTGGCTGTAAAATGTCCCACACATAGGTCCATGGTTTTGAGTACGTAAACCACTGCTAGTGTTGTTGTGTTGGAAGCTTGAAGATCATATAGAAAGTGGGTCATTTGCATCACTAGGAAAACTTGCCTTGAGGATTATGGTCTGCTGCCCTATTTTTCAGTGAGAACTCTGATTCCTAATCTGTGAAGGTGGAAGTAAGCTGCCTTGAACACTTCAAATTACATAGCCATCCTCATCCCCTATTATGGTGGTCTGTGCTTTTTGAATCATGAGTAAAACTAAACCTTTCCTTCCTCAAGTTGTGTCTTTTGAGCACAGCAATGAGAATTTATACTACCAATATAAATTTTATATGATGGCAGTATTTCTGCCTTAAATATGTCGTAGTATAGGATATAGTGCAGGAAAAATTGGAAACCAATTCCTTTTCAAACCAAACCAAAATTCAAACAAAACCTTCCTATTCAGCAAGGAATAGGAAACCAAAACTTGCCTGTACTCCCCCTAAGACTTTCCCAGTGTGAATATATTAAAGGATAAGAAAGACCAGAATGGAATAAAAGGTAGATTCTAGGGTTCTGATTTTTTTCTGATTTTCAAGGCTAAGTTTTATAAGGATGCTATTTCTGACTATAATGGGGGTTGGAAGAAAGCATAAGGCCCTCATGTCACACCGCTAAGGAGTCTGAAGTCCTGAGAAGTATACCATTGCCAAGGCCTAGTCTCAGCTTGGAGAGGGGTTCTGAGGAAGGGGTGTTTGGGAGCAGCAAAAGTATGACTCAAAGTCAATGAAGTGGGAGCATGCTTGCAGCCTGTGGTCTGCTTGAGATCAGCAGACAGCTCTGCTCTCACAGGCTGAAGCATAGTCCTTTATTTACATATCAATTCTACTCATACACCCAGGGTCCCTTCGGATTATCCCACCAATCAACGTTTACATATCAATTCACTCATACACCCCAGGGTCCCTTCGGATTACCCCACCAATCAGCATTTTGTTTTTACCTTAGCTCCTTGACTCCCTAGGAAAAGACAGCAAGCACATTCTTTTTTTAATTTGTTTATTGTTTTATTTATTTCTATCTCAAATGTTGCCCTATCGTGGTCCCCCCTTGCAAAGTTTTTCAAGTTCTTGACCCACCCCTCCTTCTTTTCACCTCTGGGATGGTGCACACACACCCCCTACACACACACACTCCAGGTATTACCCCTCCCTGAGGCATCAAGTCGCTATAGGATTAGGCACATCCTTTCTCATTGAGTCAGACAAGACAGGCCTCAGAGCAGTCTGTGCATGTTCTTTGGTTGGTAGCTTAGTCTCTGGGAGCTCCCAGGGGTCAAGATTAGTTGAAAGTATTGATCTTCCTATGGGGTTGCCATCCTCTTCAGTTCCTTCAATCCTTTCCCGAATTCTTCCATAGGGGTCACCGACCTCAGTCAATGTTAGTCTGTATCTGCATCTGTCTCAATAAGCTGCTGGTAGAGCCTCACAGAATACAACCATGCTAGGCTCCTGTTGCCGATGAACATTGATGCAAAAAGATTCAATAAAATCCAAATCCAAAAACACATCAAAAACATCGTTCACCAGGATCAAGTAGGTCTCATTCCAGGGATCTAGCAATGGTGCAATACATAAGAATCCATCAATTTAATCCACTATATAAACAAACTGGGGGAAAAAAAAAATTACTTGATCATCTCATTAGATGCTAAAAATGTCTCAAACAACAACAACAACAAAAAAAAAAAAATCCAACAGCCTTTCATCTTAACAGTCTTGAAGAAATCAAGAATTCAAAGCACATACCTAAATGTCATAAAAGTATTATACAGCAAGCCATATTAAATGGTGAGAGACGTGAATCAATCCTACTATAATCAGAGACAAGACAAGGCTGCCTACCCTCTCCCTATCTATTCAGTATAGTACTTGTTCTAGCCAGAGAAATATACAAAAGAACTTCAAGGGGATATGAATTGGAAAGGAAGAAGTCAAGATATCACTATTCATAGATAAGATGATAGTATACATAAAGTCTACCTGACAATTCCTACAGCTGATAAGCAACTTCAGTTAATTGGATATATAATTAAGTTAAAGAAATCAGTAGCCTTTCTTTATACAAATGATAAACAGGCTGAGAAAGAAATTAGAGAAACCCTTCACTACAGCCACACATAATATAAAATATCTTGGTGTAATTCTTACTGAGCAAGTGAAAGACCTATATGACAAAAACTTTAAGTCCCTGAAGAAAGAAACTGAAAAAGTTCTCAGAAGACAGGGAGCGTTCCCATGCTGATGGATAGGTAGGATTAATTTAGTGAAAATGGCCATCCTACCAAAAGCAATTTACAGATTCAATTCAATGCAATTCCCATCAAAATTCCAACACAATTCTTCACAAAGAAAGAGCAATTTACAATTTCATATGGAAAAACAAAAACCCAGGATAGCTAAAACAATTCTGAACAATAAAAGAACTTCTGGAGGAAATACCATCTCTGATCTCAAGTGTACTATAGAGCAATAGTTATAAAAAAACCAACCAAACAAGCAAAAACATGGTATTGGTACAGAGACAGACAGGTCAATCAATGGAAGCACATTTTTCTTAACAATGCAAATGAAATCAGAGTTATGCCTGACTTTGTAAGCACAGATAATAAGCTAGCTAAGTAGGATACAGCTCTGAGATCATTGCTTCCATCAGCCCGGGCCTAAATTTGCTCTTTCCCAGGTTGAACTTGAATTTAGGAATCTGCCTGCCTTTGTATCTTTCTGACAAGCTGGTTCATAGCACAGCTGCCTCGGCTCTTTTAGGTACATATAATTAATTCATATAATTCATATTGCACCCTTATAAATTGCATAGTCAAGAAATTATGTATTTTTGAACTCATGTTTTCAGAGTTCTTTGTCACAACATTAATGGTTAATGGATGTTCTGAAGGTCACAGCATTTACCATTTTTGCTAAGGACATAGACACACCCTTACCTCCTAGACTCATGCTATCTCTGATTAACACCTTGGACTTCTCCCAATAACTTTGGCAGGGAAAATATTTCCCAAAGGAGGAACATGAGAACATAAAGATACACACACACACACACACACACGTAGGTCCTGCCATCTCTACTCCAGGAGCAGTAAATAATGTCACACCATCCATTCTGTATGGCCATTCAAGAATCAGCACACCATCCAATTTAGTTCTGTGTCCATCGTGGTACAACTGGAAAAATATCCCATGATGCAACTCCTGTGGCAAGTATGTCAGTAATTCAGATGTCTCCATGTTCCCTAGTGACTGAACGTGAAGAAGAATTGGAGACTGCAATATATGAAGGAAAAATGAAAGAAAAAAATGTTCAGTCACAGGTATCATCCTCCACTCAAAGAGTTCCAAGGAATATTAAAATGATGACCACACATGTAAAAACACAGGACTCATAGAACACTACTTTTACTGATCACCTCAGATTAAATAGACTTTCCTTGTTCCCAGAAGCATCTAGAATAGAAGGTTGTTAGAGGAGAAAATACAAGAAATTAAGTATGTAGTTAAAAAGACACAAAGTCATCCAAAGGACACTAAACCAGAAGAAATGAGAACACTGACGGGTGCATTGTAAATTTTAGTTTTCTTACATTGCAGAGTCAAAATGTTGTTTATAATGAGTTAAATGTTACATCATAAATGATAAAAAAAGAAATAAGGAGGCATAGATGACATAGATTGATAAGACAGATAGACCAAAATATATTTATTTACCCTTAGATATAGATGACCTAATAAAAGTGCCAAACATAAGATATATTGATATAGATACATAAAAATATATGGAGACAAATTTGATATGAGTAAAATAGGACTTGTCTCATCATAACAAAATATTTAGCTTTATGTGGATAAATATCAAGGACATTATACTAATTGAAATACAACAGATACAAAAAGACAGCCACTGCATCAAATCTAAGAACTTTATATTGGCAAAAGTTAAGAGTACAATGGTAGTTATTGGACCTTGTGGGGTAACAGGCAGATGTGGCAAAAGAAAAGCTGAAAGTTATAATTAAGCAGGGATATTACATTTTGAGATTTATTGCACAGTGAAATGAATGGTTAATAATGACGCACATTTCAAAATCATCAAGCAATCAATTTAAAATGATCTCATCATAAAGATGTTAAATACATAAGTTTTTATTGTGTAAACATATATTAAAGCATCACGGTGTAAGGAATATCAATAGGAATAATTTTATATAGTGGCTATTGGTTCATAGATATTATTCAAAAGCACAGGAAACTTCTTCCTCACTTGAATATATCCAGCATATCAGATTCTTTTCACATGACACTCAATTTAATGCCTTCAATGTCTTTCAAGTTCATTATATCAAGTCTCGTTTATAACGGAGACCACAGTAAGGTAACAATTAAACAAACTTATGTAAGGTCATGAAATCTGCAGTTATGATACCAAAATGAAAAGCAAGACTGGTTTTGCTGGCCAGTTGACTCTCCAAAATCAAGACTCTAAAATTTCTTTAGGACTCTGGCCCATAAATTTCTTTATCATAATAGATCCTCCATAATTACACCATTTGTTTTTATTTCCTCATACTGTAGTCGCAAACTTTGAGAAATACAAGAACCTTGGACTTTTCAGGTTGCTTCTTGGAAATTGTACTTTAATGCATAGGAAGATAAACACAATCTTTCATAATGTTTCACATTCTTTCTTAAAATTAGCATTATGATAAAATATAAAAAGCTTACTAATATTGCACAAAACATAAAATGCCAAATCGTAGGTGGTAGGCTAACAGTCACCACAAAAGCCAGTCTAACTACTACAATGAAAGCTGAAAAGCCAAGAATGATCCAAAACACAAAGTAACTCTAAAGAAGAATGATTTAAAAGGATTCTAGGGAAATTAATTCTGCCACTGGCAGATGCTCCTTTTACAAAGACAAGTGAGCACTGCCATTCATAAGCCAAAGAAGAATGATGAGAAATCTGTTATGCTGATGTAAGAAATGAGCTGACAGCATGCTCCAAAGTATACGTTTTCCTCTGTAATTATGGAAGACAGGGTTGTTTAAAATCAATGAACAGCACAAAGTATAATTTTTCTTATAAAATATATTGAAGCACATGCTCCACTGAGACCCAAAGATGAGATCTGTAGTGTTACCACACATTATAGAGAAAAATAGAAAGTATAAACATTCAATTGAACTAAGAAGTAAACAGCAAAGCCTTTGAAATGGAAACAATAATAACTTTTGTCTAAATAACTGGGCACAAGGCAAAGCAATCAATTGCTCTGCCTATTACGGCCAAAATCTTCTATTCTGAGAACAAACAGAATTCATTTAAAAATTCACAAGAAGCAGAAATGTCAGGTTTTCAGTGTCTCTTACTGGCATTTTCCTTTAATTTTTATTCCATGTTCATTCATTTTATATAAATAAGGTTGTAGCTTTTGCTCACAAATTACAAATACATTTCCTAAATTCATTAGAAGATGCTAATTCCCTGAGCTAATGAGATGATTCAGCAGGTAAAGGTATTTGTGATAAAAGACTTTTGGCCTGAGTTCTAACCCTAGGATTAAGAAGGTAGAAGGAGAAAACCAATTCTCATTAGCTACCTGCTGTACTGGCTGGTTTTGTGTCAACTTGACACAAGCTGGAGTTATCACAGAGAAAGGAGTTTCAGTTGAGAAAATGCCTCCATGATATCCAGCTGTAAGGCATTTTCTCAATTAGTGATCAAGGGGAGAAAGCCCTTTGTGAGTGGCACCATCCCTGGGCTGGTAGTCTTGGGATCTATAAGAAAGCCGGTTGAGCAACCCAGTAAGCAGCATTCCTCCATGGCCTCTGCATCAGCTCCTGCTCCTTGACCTGCTTGAGTTCCAGTCCTGACTTCCTTTGGTGATAAACAGCAGCATGGAAATATAAGCTCAATAAACCCTTTCCTCCCCAACTTGCATCTTGGTCATGATGTTTGTGCAAGAATAGAAACCCTGACTAAGACACCCACTGAACTCCATACACAACTCAAGAGCATGTTTTCTGCCCTACAGCATACAAACAAAACAATAATAAAATAAGAGGTAATTGCTAGTTTTTAATGTGATTGTAGCTTGAGCAATACTGATGGAATTACGGTCTATTATTCCAATGCTGACCTTGATAAGTTTATTATTGAATGAAGCTACAGGGAAACTTAGACAGGGCAGGTGTCAGGTGTAGGGAGAGCAGGGGAGAAAGAACAAAAATTGGCAGGGGAAAGGGGATATCTATCTCTAGGATATTCCAAAGAGCTGGGACAGGGATGGGAGTCGGAGGGAGACCCCAGGGAATCTATGGGGATGACTGTAGTTGAGACTCCTAACCGTGAGGCATATGGTGCCTGAAGTGGCCACATCCTGTAGCCAGGCAGAACTCCCGATGGAGGGATAAGTATTCACACACAAAACTTTAGACCCAAAATGTGTCCTGCCTACAAGATGCGCAGGGACAAAGATGGAGTTGGGATGGAGGGAATGGTCAACCAATAACTGACCCAAATTGAGACCATCCCGTAGTCAAGAACCAACCCCTGACACCATAAATGATACTCTGTTGTGCTTGCAGACAAGAGCCTAGCATAATTATCCTCTAAGAGGCTCAGCAGCAGACTGAAACAGGTTCATATACCCACAGCCAAACAGTACATGGAAATCTAGGAGTCTTGTGGAAAATGTGGGGGAAGGATTGAGGGACCCGAAGAGGACAGGGACTCCACAGGAAAATCAACAGAGTTAACTACCCTGGACCCTTAGGGGCTCTCAGAGACTGAACGGCAACCAAAGAGCACACATCGGCTGAACCTAGGCCCCCCCTCACATATGTAGCAGATGTTCAGCTTGGTCTTCATTCAGGTCCCAACAAATGGAAAGTGTGTAGAGACCAGAGAGTATTTCTTCATAAAAATCTTTGAACTGCTGAGGATAAAGAAGAGTAAAGCAGGTACTTCCCCACAGATAAAATGTAAAATCTTTGGCCAAGGAAGAGCTTTGGCAGCAGATAGTAATTGTTTTGAGTTCCCCTGAGGCAGAAGAATAGGGTAGAGAGTGAAGTCAAAAGACCTTTCACAAAGGTTGTCTAAAAATTAGCATATGCAAAAAACAATTTGCACAAAGGAAGGTTGACACCTCTGAGACTCTTGACAAGGTGGACTAAATCAAGCCATTCTGTGCCTGCCCAGAGGTACTCAAAGTGTCCAAAGGTGACTACAGTAAATTACACTACAAAAGCACACAGCCCTCAGTGTAGGTTTAAATTGACAATAATACAGAACATGCAGGAAGCTGTAGACCTGTATATATAGCACATAAAGCATGTACAATAATAATATCTGCATGGTGTGAATGAACAAAGAGGCCACACAGTGCAGGTGACCAAAAGTATGCAAGTGTTTCCTCCCCTGGAAGGATATCTTTACCTGATGATACATCCTGCATATATTGTAAGTGTGTCCTCCTGTTCAATTTTTGTTCCCAAACACAAGAATCTGGTGCCACTCCCAACAGGTGCCAGTGTCATCCCTAATTGCCCTCCGGTCTAAACACAGCTGAATTCTAGTTGTATGGTATTGGATAAGTTACTTCAGCTCTCTAAGTTCCAATATCCTCTTGGAAAACCCTCCTTACTTTATATGCTGGTTAAATGGTCCTTTGACCAACAACAGTAACATCAGCTCAGCACTGATTGGAAATGTGTGTTCTCTGACCTATCCCAGGTCTACTGAATAAGAATCAGTATCCAATGAGACTGTTAAATCATCTAACAGGAGTATGATACTTGGCCCAGAGCAAACAATCAGGGACAATTAACTATTGTAGATTTTATTGGTCATCATAATATGTAAGCATCATTGCTTAAAAGAAGAGATGTTTGGGACTTGTATAGACATTTTAAAAAATTTCTCTCTGGCATTTTACAGTTACCTCAAAAGCAGAGGCTTAAATGAAGTCTCTGTATGTTTATAACAAAGAACATATGGTTCTCACCTGCCACGGACCCCATGAGGTAAGATAAACGCCAACTACATCTATTAGAAATGACAGTGTTTGGTGTAGCTGTAAGCAAATGACAGTGTTCGGTGCAGCTGTGAGCAAATAATGTCCAGGAAAAGATGGATACATGGAGACAATGCTACATGAAGATAGTGTTCCTGAATGTCAAATAAATTTTATATTTGAACTGAAAAAAAAAAGAAAAAGACAAAGGGAGAAAAATCACTCTGCTGAGAACACTTGTGTATACTTGGTCTGAGATCACAAATAACCTGAACATTGAAGGGTTGAAGTGTTAACTCCAGCCAAATTCCTTGTCCTCTGAAGTTACCCTGCTGTGACTGGCAGCACAGAGGTCACATACCATTTCAGCAGCAATAGCAGAGCTCAGTGGGAAGTAAAGAATGAAATTGCTTCCTACTTATCTCTAGATCCTCTGTCTAGGTTTCTGGGAAACCTTGAAAGTGGAGCAAATATAGCTCAGTAATGTTTTTCTCCCCCAACCAACACAGGAAGACTATGGCAGGAAAGAAAAGGAATGTATTGATATTTCTTTGTCACAAAACGAAGGTTGCAGTCCAACAATTGATACAAGGTTTGGAGCTCAGAATAATGTTGCCAGGGATGCTGCAGAGGCAACAATGGAGAGTTAATACAAAACCTAGTTTAATATCCACTACACATCTGACTGTTCTCTGTTAACGCCAAAGTACGAGGACTGCCTATGGCAAACAGGGTAACACTGGAAAATCTCCATTTCACTCACAAGGCTTTTGCTTTTAAACTCCTACAGTTGAATTTTGTGAAAAGCTAAGCCCTCACAAAATGGAAACTTCAGTTAGTCATAAAAATACTTTTCTATTCCAAAATAAAGCACAGGGGAATGTAGACATTTGGAAGTGTGCAGATGGAAATACGATGTTAATTTGTTAATTTGAGTCCTGAAAACAATAGCATACACATATATATTCCCTTCATTAGCTTTCTGCTTATAAGATATCAATCATAGGTGCTTTAATAAATGAAAATATTTAAATGAAATGTAAGAACATAGAAACGTGAGCGCTCGCCCGCGCGCCCGTGTGTGTGTGTGTGTGTGTGTGTGTGTGTGTGTGTGTGCGCGCGCGCGCGTGCGCATGGATAATAGAGTAATTAATTAAACAATAAAGGAGTTTTCCTGCTCTGGAAGATGGAGCCATAGTTCAGGGAACTGTGTGTATGCAGGAAGGGGCAGTGTGGAAGAATGGAAGATAATGGGGAAATAGAATCAGGAAAGAACTTAAGTTAGCTTCACAAACCAAGATGATTAGCATCTGTTGGGCAGCAGATGAGCATAAATGTAAATTTGGTGGAAGTCAAATATTTAATGTAGAATTGAAATTTATAAATACTAGGTTACTACACTGTAAAATGTGAAAATAAACTAGAACGTGTTCTGAATTTGATGTTGGTTCATTTCTGTCCTAAATTTATAATATAACTAACTATCTGTTTCTGAAAACTATCTGAATTATAAAAACACATATGGAAGTTGAAAAAATACTCCTCTATAATGCTAAATCCAAAGGTGCCTTTGGTGATATAGCTAGTATTTGATCTATATTAAATACACTATATGTTAAAAATAACAAAACAACACCAAACAAATTTACAAGACATAAATCCTAAATTGATGTAAAAACTTCATCCCTCTAGGCTAACTTTCATATTCCTGAAGGTTCTGTGCCAGACACAATGATCTTATCCAGTTCAGGACCCTTCTCCCAGCAACTCTAACCTGCCATGAAAGATATACCTACTGGTACAAGAACAGCTTGCTGATTGGATTGAGACTTGCTCCACAAGAGAGAATTCATACCAAGTACTCTAATCCCCATGAAAAATCCATGCCCGTGGAAGTCATGCACTCTATGGTACAACCTGTTATTGTTATTTTGCTAAATGATCATGTTGTAAAATTGACTTCTAAATATTTATGCTTATACCATAAACCTGGACTGCACTCAGTTTTGGTAGGAGAAGCTTCTTTTATTTCCCCCCAGTGAACAGTGAACAATAGAAAGGTACGTATTCTGTAAAAGTGCTGAGAAAGGAGACTGAGCCCTCAGTCCTAAACAGAACATCTATAGTAAACCCACTTATCACCAAGGCTCAGGAAACATCAAAAAACAATAAATGGAACAAAGCTAAAAGCCACTTGATAGGGAGGAGCGCTGTGAAATGCTGTCTTCTGGACATGATGTGGTTATTGCAATCATTAACTCACAGCATCTCTGGTTACAGAATAAGACCTTCGCAATGTCAAGTCAGCCAAAATCCCTGTAACAGATGAAGTAGATGTTTTATAAATCCTACTGTATTCTGTGGAGCTACTGGCAGTTAACCGCCCGGGATGGGAGACTCATTCTGCTGGGTTTCTCATGCTCCCAGTGATGGCCCCACAAGCATGCATATATGGCAGCACTAGCTGAACTTAGACTGAATCTACTTGGTTACTTGAAAAAAAGATTGGGAGGAAAACATGATGGAAAGATATGGGCGAAGTTGAAGAGAGAACAGAGTGCTAGATATAAACACGTTTCATTATATACCTGTCTGAAACTATAAAATAAAGATGCTTTTTAGAATTCCAAAATGGTATAAAATGTATTTATTATATAAAACTTATAGAAAATATTGTATATCTTACATAGAACTAGAAGCATGTATTTTGTAACTGAAAATTATTTTAGACTGCAAAGGAAAAAAATTATTTGATGATATTACTAGTCTCTTGAACCTAACCTGAAATGTATTATATTTATTATTAGAAACAAGCAAGATGAATGGATGAATGCACTTAAACAATCCTGTAAGTCTGATGTGTCATTCCTATGCTCTGTAATAAGCTGTCTTTCTCAAATATGGTTACAAAGTCCAAACATCACATGAGCAGTATAATAATAGTACATTAGAGAATAGTATCCTTTTGTTTTAGCTTGAAAGGAAATTGTAGAAAACTTACTTTAAATGTCACTCTATTGTCTAATTTTCTTTGTAAGAATCCTCTTGAAGTCCATGTGAATAATTGTATTAAATTATTCACCATGAAAGTTAATTTGACAGTTAATTATAATATAGAAGAAGGTTTAAAAAAAAAAAAAAAACACACACAATTCAGTATTTTAATTCCTAAAATACAAACTTCACTGACAGAATTTGTCCTTGACTTTGACCTAACCACTATCTGCTAGCCCAGAAATTAACATTTCCAACTTTTGGAGCGCTAAATAAAATAATGATTATATATTTTGACAGAGTGAAGGATGCTGAGTTTAGCTTTGTACAAGAGCGTTAAATAATGAAAAGTGAACAGGCTTAGGTCTGAATTCCTAATTCCACCTTTCAGTGGCTGTGTGATTAAGCTTGTCTCATTAGGCAAACTTCATGAGCATTCTTTTTAATCTGTAAATGTTCTTGGAAGTCTGGAGGCTTGGAGTTTGCTCTAAGAATTAACAGGAATGAAAGACTACTCCCATACTCTTGCAAGTGCTGCCCAGCAAACTCTGGTTTCCATCCTTTCTCCCTCTCCTTTTATAAAAGCAGGCAGAAATGCTTTGCAATTCACTCAGGAGCCTTAATTTCTGTGTAAAAATTATTAGGAAATTTACTATCTGCTGCTTTTTGTGCATCTTAACTCTTGATGTTTTCAGAAACCTTGCATTGGAAGAAAAACCAATAATTAATTAATTCTTACAATATTTTAAAAAAACGATGTCAGGATCAATCATCAACAAAGCTCATACTGCCAGAGTGTGACATAACTAAAATATATACCCAGATCCATCTGATTTCATTATAAAAAAAAATTGCAAATTAAAATAACATGATATCTAGTATCATACATAAGTCATGGGAAGTCAAACCAGACAGTCTACAGTTTCATGATCATATTTATTAGAAGTCCCCAAGACAATGAAATAAGCTGAAATTTGGGGAGGGAGGGAAGAACACTAAATTGATAACACAATATTGTGAATATGTAAAAGAAAACTCAGTGGGAATTTTGAGACAACTGCACCTTTCTTGGTTTGAGCAAGAAAAACTAGAATCACCCTTTATAATTAAGCAATAAGTTAAATATTTTCTTTAAAATATATGCTCAGAGAACCAAATCTGTACTAAGCAAATGAATAAATGAGGTGAAGCTTTGTGGTCTTTTTAGAATCTCAATCATTTAAAGTCTCTGAAATTTTCAAAGAGAAATAGGATCTGTAAATCATTATAACATCCTTTTAATAAAGCTTATGTATTTTCATAAGGGAAAATTTCAATATTCAGAAGAATCCTATGAAGGAACTAAGTGCTTCTACTGAAAGAGTGCTGTGGGCATGAAACAATGCCTGGGACCGGCAGAGGTGGGGGGTCAGAATTCCAGAAAGCATCATGTGTCAACTCAGAATCAAAGAATTACTGATAATATTCCCTGTGGGCACAAAGAACAAGCATTTCCTGGGCATAAAAAATTAATTAGATGTGTTATTTAATTCTCTTCTGTCCACAAGAGATATGAAATAATACGACTCAGCCTTAAAGAACAGGACAAAAGGAAGATTACTGATGGATTCAAAGTGATAAATACTGAATAAATGGATGATGGGTTGGTGGATGGATGGAAGGTTGGATGCATGGATGAATGGATGGATGGATGGATGAATGGATGGATGGATGGATGGATGGATGGATGGGAAAGATAGATTTACTTTTGGAGATATTCCCAATGCTTTTCTATACACTATCACAAAGAAATGAAATCTTCTGATTGTGTAAGTAGAGGCTACATATAGTGACTACTTCCAAAGGACACAATTAAACATATATTGGATAGACAAAAGAAAGAAGGCTACATTTACAGTGAATAAATCTCACAAGCACCACCTTTAGGTGATCAAGGTTAACATAAGGACTAATCAGATAAGATATGCTGAAAAACATGTTTTCTTTGTGGCCTTCTTCCTAAAATTCTGTATCTAAAATTTAATTATGAGAAATGTTTCCAAGTAATTGCAAGAAAGAACATATAGAATGTCTGTTCAGTAATCCTCAGAATTTTCAAGGGCATCCAGAAAAGTAACAAAGATATGAGACTACGTAGATGAAAGAAGACCAGGAAGACATATCGGGGACATAGAATATACATCATGAAGGGAAGGATGAAACAGAAAATGACACTGGTGAAAAATGATACATTAATAAATTGATTAAACTAGAAAAAAGTGTATATACATGTGTGTGTTTGTGTGTGTGTGTGTGTGTGTGTGTGGTGTAAGTGGGTGGGTAGGTGGGTGGGTAGGTGTCTACACTTCAGGAGGCCAAGTCAAATGTTGGGTGTATTGCTTTCTAACTCTGCCTTATTTTTCTTATGTTTCCTGGGTTTCATATTGAATGTTAGCTTGCATTTTTGCTTGGTTTGCCTACCAATAACTTCTAAGATATGCTTATCTCTATTCCCTAATATGAAGATACCAGCAAGCATGCTCACTCCTGTTTATTGTTGTTGTTGTTGTTATGTGAATTCTGAGATCCAGATTTAGTACCTCATTTAGTACCTTAGTAAGAATGCACAGAAAGCATTCTTACACAATGAGCCATCTCCCTAGTCCGTAGATATTTTAATTAGTCATAATGTATTTATAAAGGCCAATCTTTGTTGTCAACTTAACCCGATTTGTAATCACTTTGTGGATACACCTTTAGCTCTATCTATTAAGATGTTTCCAGGGATGTTTAAATGAAGAAGTAAGATACACCCTGAATGTGGATGAGACTGTCTCGTGGACTGGAAGAGAGAAGAAGAGGGGAAAGAATAAAGTTGCTGAGTAGCAGGGCTCCCCATTCTGGCTCAGGATAACATGTGACTCACTACCTTCTGCTCCTGATGCTGTGCCTCTCCACAATAATAGACTATGTTTTTCCAAACTACAATTCAAAATATACTCTTCCCCCAATGAGTTGCTTTTTTCATGACTCTCATAACTATGATGAGAAATGTGGCTAATATAATATCTACATTAGTTAACTGGTTATACTAAATTGTCATCATAATATGCAATATAAATAATGTAATAGTTCTAACTTCTCCATTTCCTTATGAATTATAAAAGCAATTAAAAAAAAAAACCTTTTGACTAATACACTTAAATGTGAAATACTCTGTTAAATACATTTGACCACCATAACAATACATCATTGAATGATGATCATAGAAGAGATCACGTGTAGGGGTGAGGGAAAACCTCTAGGCCTTTCCCTCAATTTTCCTATGAATCTAAACACCACTAAAAGGAAAGAAGTGTATTTTGTAAGGTGTATTTATAAAAATAAACAACCTGAGTCCTAGAGCTGAGCCATTTCCAATTCTTAAAGTCATGCTGCCAGCAGCTAAGAGGAAAGAAGTCCCACTGCCCTCTCAGCCCCTTCTCTTTGCTCTAACACCTTTCAGGTAAGATATTCATACAAAATTTCCAGGTAAGATGGATGCTGAGGATAGTTCTCAGAGTCACAGATAAACTTCGAAGTGTAGATTCAGAATTGGGTGTACTCGTTAAATTCTGCAGGTTAACTGTACAGAATTGATCTTGGCTTTCCAGGGGTATGGTCAGTGACCATCACCAATTGCCTTGTTTCTCCTCCCTGTGGATTTTGTTATCAAGGACCCACTTCAAAGTTGCTCCAACACTCAGGCCAACAGCATGCAGTGAGTGCCTCCTTTCATGAATGTACACACTGCATTCATTTAAGGAGTGGTTCTAGGTAGAGGAAAGTGAATCGGATCATGTGACTCACCTTTCCAACCACTTAGCTTTCTGCAAGTTATGATTGCATTGCTGGTGCCTGGGTTTCACAGCAGATCTCAGTCTATCCTGTGTTATACAAGACATGCGAATTCCTGTCAGTACTCTATTATGGACAGGATTGTATGAAATCATTAGGATGAGTGTGGATAATAAACTAACTCCAAATAAATTAATTTAACACACACAACATTGTGTCTTAAACTATAGAAGCTATAGAGAATGGGCGAGATATTTAGATATTTTGAATATCTAATTTGAGCCAGGACTTAGGAACAATTACTCTATTATACATTTTAAATAGCAAAACCTCGCTCCAGAGGGTATGTGTAAGAATAGCAGGAAGGGGACGGAAGCAATGGTAATTTTAATTAGTTGATTGTTTGGGCAGGACAAGAGGAATAAAGCACGGATTTTAAACCATAGGTGATTTAATGATTTCCTGGGAAACTTATTAAAATGCAAATTTAAATGCCCTGTCCTCAGATGTTTTTTAATTAGTGTAAAATGAGAGGTATGCTTCGAATATTAATTTTCAATTACCACCCAGAGGTTCTGAGGACCATAGTTCTCAAAGGTCTAAGATGATTCCCAGTTTTCTGATTTGGAGAGTTGACTTGGTAATTCCATTAACCTAAAATCAGAGAAAGAGAATAGCATTAATAGGGATTAAAATTATTGGCTGTTTTTCTGTTGTCATTGCTTCAGTTGTTGGTGCATTTTTTTTTTTTTTTTAATTTTCTAAACCAGCATCAGTACTAAAACTCTCTGCCCTTGGAAATCCCTCAGCCCTGGATAAGCTGGACAGTTAGTCATTTAAATTTATAACAGAGAATGTATGTAGTCACACAGACCTGCTTGCACCAGGACTAAATATAGACACATAATAGGCAATTGTAAATTTAGAAACTAAGGGGAAAAAATTGAGCCCAAAATACACTCAGAAGTCACTATTCCATGGATAGAAGTTGAAGTAGTGAATCTTATGAAGCTCGTCAGGATTAATTTCATAAAGTAGTGATAAGAGGAAAGCGCTAGAAGCGGAGAGGGGAAAGGAGAGGAAAGAGAAACAGGAGGAAGCCAGCGAACAAGAACTGGAGGAAGAAAATGAGGAGAGGAGCAGGAAGGAGATGATTGGAGGTAGAAATTGTAGTAAGTAGGAAATAATATGTAAGGAACTACAGGAGAGAAGAATATGAAGGTGACACAGAGGGACAATGACATCAGAGCCTATGATCACACCAGAGAAAAAGGAGGGACCTGAGTTATATAGATCAATTTTGTCTTGCAAAAAACAAAAGAAGAAGGAAGGAGGAGAGAGAGAGAGAGAGAGGGAGGGAGAGAGAGAGCGATTGACAAGCTCTTACCTGGAATACACAAGACCCTAGTTTCAAAGCCCAGTACCAAAAATAAACAAATAAAATGATACAAAGAAACTAGGAAATAAGGCATCATTGGAGGACTGAGGGATATGAAATAAAAATGCTGCTGTGTAATTTTGTGTGACTTAAATCACATTGATGACCTGCTTACTATTTAAGAGCATTTAACCTTAGCACATTCTTGAAAAGAATTACAGTACCTAGGTGGGTCAAAGGCACTTACTTGTTGGTAAGCCTAAGTACCTAAGTCTGACCTCTGAAACCCACATGGTAGAAAGAGAGAACTGACTCCCACAAGCTGTCCTTTGACTTCCACACATGTTCTAGATGGCACATGAATACATACACCATCCTACCCCCCAGAAAACAGGAGGAACCTGGAATGATGAATATTGTCCCTTTCATTGCTTTGAGAGCTTAGGAAGTCATAAGTGAATTTAGTAGCCACTCTTAGGATTGCAAACATGGGGCTCCATTGTGATTGCCTTAAAAATTAGGAAGAAACAAAGAAGCCAATGAGAATGTACCTGTTTTATGACTATTTCCAGGCTTCCTGGAGAAGGCAAGATGAGAAAGCTACTGAAGCGAACTCAAAAGGCAAGAGCTGTTGTGATTTACACCAGCGATGGAAATATTGGCCTTACATGGGAAAGCTGTTTGGAGAACTTAGCTGTACACGTAAGCTTGTGAAATTAATCCAAGCTGCCTTTTGTTAGGCATTGTGTACCAGTCAGATGATAGACAGAACTCAGTCTATAGAAATCTTGTCATTTTATTTGTGAGGGAAGAGGTCTGGGATGTGTGTCTATGTCTGTGTGAATGTTACCTGTGTGGCTTGATTGTCCCCATTCTTGTACCTGTGGAAACCAGAGATTAATTTGGGATGTGTCCTTCAGTACCTGTTCCCCTGTATTTCTGAAATGGTCTCAGTGAAACTGAAGCTATAGGACAATGATTGACCGCTGGCAAGTAAGCTACCAGGATCTGCCTGGCTCTCCCCTCCCCTCCACAAGGCTGGGGTGATGGAAACAATCCACTGAACATGGTCTTTATGTAGCTGCTAGTGTTTGAACTCAAGTCTCCAGGCCTAGGCAAGAAGCACCTTACCCAAAGGGCCCTCTCCCTGGGCTCTAGCAGTAGAAATCCTTAACAGATGGGAATGCGTTTATTGTTTGGTGTTATTCTTCAGTAGAAAGTAGCATTTAAGAGATTTTAGTTACAAAATCTTTAGTTAAAACATCTTTAGTTACCAGATGTTGAGATCCTCCTGAGAAATAAGTTCCAGCACTTGAATCTGAGTTTTCATGTCCCAGGAATCACTCACAGCCTTGAATAATGGGCGCAAACAGCTACTTTCCAGCATGTATTTTCCTTCCCTATACTATTTACAACCCTCTCATCCATCACCATCCTATCCTCTGAAGGCCTTTGACTTCACAGGTGTATACATGGTGGTTGGATGCAGTGAAATCGTTGACTTCATTTTTCTTTTTAAAGCTGGGAAGAGTTCAGCCGCAGGAGGAGCGGTTTGAGGTCAGTCATGGCTACAGAGAAAGACCTTGTCTAAAAAAGTATTAAAAGTTGTTTTGTTTCATTTTGTTTTGTTTTAAATTAAAAGATACCTATTTGGACTAATTTCTATGCTAACCTGGAAAGGCAAGAATGATGTAAGAGGTGCTATGATTTACAACAGCAATAGAAATGTCAGCTTTGCATGGGAGAGATGCTGGGCAGACATAGCTGCACATGCAAGCTTGTAAGATATAACAGTGAGCACGATTGAACTAGACATACTTGAGGCAGTCACTAAGGCTTCATTTTAACCCTTTTCTTCAGTTATACGGAGAAACAGCCTTTTAGTGTTCAAAATATTCCTGAGATGATTTTGTTCCTGAAGAATTATACCCAACTTTTTTTTTTTTTTTTTTGACAAAAGAGTCAAGGATACATGCCTTTATAAGTCCAGAAATTATACACAAGATTCCACTACAGCACAAACGGCCCTTTCTCAGTTTTGCCAACGACCATTTGTTTATATGTAACGTATCTTTTCCACGAAGCAAAAGAGCATTTTGCTCACGTTCATTTGCTGGATCCAAGTGTAGACACAAAGAATATTATTTGGATTGCAGTTTAGTGTGACTTGGATAAATGCTGGCAGAGACATGAGTCTAAAAAATAAATGGGAATTTGCAATCACTGTGAAAAAAAAATTCTTTGAGAGCTTTGGTATAGACTCCAAATCTAAGTGTTTATCACTACTGCCCAGAAGTGATATAGCTTTGATCAACCATTCAAGAGCACCCATAGTGATGGCTGAGCTGTGTAATAAAAGAAATGAAGAAGGAAAACCTCCTGTGAGAACTTCATGCACTTGGCAAGCCAAATCTTTTTCGGCACATCCTATTTTGTTAGGAGTGGTTGTTGTGCTTCCATGACAATTGATAAGAGAAAGGTTTCGTTGAGTTAAATGCCTCTATTATATCGACTTCAAGCCAATACCAAATAATTACAAATCCAGCCACTACATAATACGACTTTAAAGAATCTAGTAAATTTCCCAAAGATAATAATGTCTAGATGAAAGTGTATCCAAAATGCTGAAATTCTACCTTTAGAAAAAAAAAAAAGTCTCATAGTTTCACAAATACATTTGAAGACAGAAATGCTTCACAACTTCTATGACAATATGAAAAACGATCAGCTCCAAAGTGTCAGGATTCTCTTAGACCTAGAGACTCTTCATCAGAAGAGTTACAGCAGAGGAAAAAAGGCATATACTGCAAGATTTGACATGACAGAGAAATGGGAAATGTTTCAATCAATCACCTATTGCCCAGCTATTCTTTTCCGTTATACTGAAATCATGTGGGTCATCCCCCTGAAATATTACCTAGCAATAAGGACAAATGAACAGTCTTACATTGCCTCGATTTCTCTTGTGCATATGTCTCTGAAGGTTTTTTAAAAATGATTTTTTGAAATTTCAGACTGTCTGATTTTTTTTTATTTTTTTTTGGTCCTTGGGCTCTTTCAAGAGGATTCACAAAGGAGAATGCTAAACAGTTCTCTGTGACCCCATTGGCATAGCAGGTCAGAAGGACGAAGAAGAAAAATGAGATCAGAAGAAGCCCCTTGCTCCTCTATGAACCTTTAAAAAAATTTCCTCTCAATTCATTTTAATTTAAACAGGATTTTGCTCCTCTGCTCTTTTCTCAGCACAATAATATTTCTTTTCAAAGGTTTTGACTCCGTTCCTAGAGATGTAAGGGCAAATAAGAAAGTTATTGAAACTGAGCAAGAGTTATGATCAAATTATAAAGCCCAGCTTCGATCTATTTTATATCCCAAAGTCAGATTTCCTAAATGCTAACTTCCTACACGGTTTAACTTTTTCCGAATTGATGACGTCAGCATTTTTGTCTATTTCTAACTCTTGGGAACCGATTAGGAAAGAAGGCATTTCCTTGCTCACCTGAACAATCAATCCCTTGACTCTGAATCATTTTGATTTGTTATTATAAGGAATGGCAAGCTTGCGAGTGTAAACAGCATGAATTTATGATCATCTTAACGTTCTAGGCTTCTATGTTTACTGCAGTCAGCTTTCTGGGGAGTGGCTATCGTGAAACCACTTCCTTCCTCTGTAACCACCAGAGCCACACAGTACTTAACTCTCTCACTTCACCAAGGATGCCCAGCAACCTTCCCGTGCCTCCCTGTTTCTTTCCCAAGTGCCTTCTCTCAAGTTTTACTCCTCAGATTCTCAGGCTTCTGATTTTCATTCCTCTTGTAAGGGTCCATGATTCACAGAAGAATGATGCCCTGGACTCAAACAGTATGTAAACGCAAAGAGTGTTTATTCTATAGAAGTCCATCCCATTCCAAGATAGAGAGACAACCACATGAGCTTGCAGGCCTGGTTTAAAGCTCATTAGGGAAATTCCAACGTAGGTGACCTCTATCTTAATCTGTTGGGTCCATCTCTATGAACATTCCAGAGCTATTACTTGGGTGGGTGGCGCGGAAACTGTTGCTGGGGAAGTCTGGAAACTGCTGCTGACTCATTGTCCTTGCCTCTGGCCAGGTGGCAAGACAGCTTCTGATGGTAGGACAGTTTCTGACTAGTTGGTTGCCTGAAGTCGGTTTTTTCTTATAACTGACTTGCCTGGGCTTGCCTGGACTTGCCCAGTGCTTAGACCTGTTGTGTTGTGGAGTGTGTGTGTGTGTGTGTGTGTGTGTGTGAGAGAGAGAGAGAGAGAGAGAGCAGAAGACAATTTGAGGTGTCATTTCTCATGCACCGTCAACCTTTATTTTTACTTATTTTCTAGGCAGCATCTGTCCCTAGCCTGAAGCCCACGAAGTAAACTAGACTGCAAGGATCTGCCAGTGTCAGCCCTCACATGGATGTGTTAAATGTCTTTCACATTTATTCTCTTATGGTGTGTTTGTACACATGCAGGCACCACAGTGGTGCATGAGAAAATCAGAGGACAACGAATAGGAATGGATTCCCTTCTTCCACTATGGGGTTCAACCTCAGATCATCAGGCTTGAGAGCAAGTGGCTCTAACAGATACGCCATCACACCAGCCCTTCTTTGTCTCCCCCTCTTCAGGAATCCTGTCAGTTTTCTGAGCCCACTGGTAAAACACAGAACTACTTATTTGAAGGTAGAGGGGCTGGAAACCATAATTCCTTCTGCAGTTTCAATTTACTTTTGTCAGGAAACCTAACATGTTCACAGATTAAAGAATTAAGATTGAGCCTCTTGATAAACTGCCTTTGCCTTGGCACTTCCTAAATGGCTTTTAAGCCTTTTCTTCTAAAAACTTATGTAAATACATTTTTTTAAATTTTCAGGATAAAATTCCATTTAATTTTTTTCAAAGTTTCCATAAGATAATAAGTTCCTAGCATCGAGCTATTGTGGAAAGTATGAGGTAAGGCCAAAACCAGAAAACTAAATCCTGCCTCTTCCTATAGAGTGATCAAGATCTTTACGTTTGTCAATTTTGGTTTCTTTACTTGTAAAATAAAAATGATACATAAACCAAGGTATGAGTATTTCGCACAGTGTAGTGATAATCAACTGGTTGATGCCTTGGAGGGCTCTCAAAAACTATTGAGTTGGACAAATAGCAGGGTAAAAATCAGTGATATAAACTTTAAAGCAATTTGAGCTGTTAAAAATTCTGCCTCCTTCATAGGACTTCTGGATTGTTTCACAAATTGCTTAATTTTTGCCATGTATTAAAAGAAGTTAGCCTCTCAAAAAGAATTAAGCAAGCTAAAACATAAATCTTCATAAACAGTGATGTATACAATGCAGTCTAAGCACTTTATATTAATTTTAGTAAAGGGCAGAAGATGAAAGTTTTATTTTTTAGTTTCTTATAATTTTAATGTTATAGAAAAAATCTGTCTTATTTCTGGTTATGTGTAGTTAACATAATTTATCTATAGAAGGTCTTAAATTTGTGTTACTTTTCAATCAGTTAAAAAAATGGATTTTTCAAACACAATGCGAGCATTTTTTATTTCCTAATTACCCACGTGTGTTCTTGTAAACTTGAGCCTCTACTCTATTGCAGTTTGTTACTACTTCTAAAAAAAAAAAAAAACAAATAAAAAAATTAAAAAAGAGTAGTATTGGCACCAAGTTTACATTATGTCTTTCCTGTACCCCTCCATTTGTAAAAAATAAAAAAAATTTTTAAAAAAAACCTACTTACTTCTTTATGAAGAGTATTATTTTGAACTAAGGGACTGAAACCCTCCATTTCTACCAAAAAAAAAAAAAAAAATACTGACTTCTTTATAAAGAGAATTATTTTGAACTAAGTTGCATGAAAAAAAATTGATCCTATTATTTATGGCTTGTCATTGATTCCAATTCCATAAAACAGACAGAAATCAATCTATATTTATAGCCTAAGAAGCTTTTCTTTGCCCAAAGATTTTCATTTTTTCAGATATATATACCCTAGTTCCCAATAGTACAAATATTTGCACATTGAATTTTATACATTAAGGATCACATAAAATAATTTCAGAATTACCTATCCAATATTCTTAGCCACATAAAACATATTAAGTACAGAGGGCATGATTATTTATATTTTTTTTATCTTTTTTTCATTTCATCAGACTGCTGTTGGTCATATTAATGTTTTTGTACTTTTGCAAATGTGGTTGTTGAAATCATTACCTGGATAACCCCTGCTTCTTATATAATTGTGTCATCAATTTAGTACAGGTTTGAATCAATTATTTGTGTCATCCATCACTACTATATTTACCTTTAAACTCATTTAATTTTAATGTTTGAGAATGCAAATTAATTACATGTTTCAAAAGTCAAAACATACACATATGACACATATGTCATAGTTACTTCTATGACCATAACAAAACAACTGGGCTGGAGAAATTTATAAAAGAAAGCATTTAATTTGAGACTCATGGTTCCATCATGGAGAACAGTCCATGACTATTACAGAGGGGAACATGGCAGTGAACAAGAAGGCAGGACACTGGAAAAGCATTTGAAAGTCTATACATCAAGATAACAGTGAGAATGCAGAGTGTTTACTGGAAATGTTGTATGCTTTGGAAACCTCACAGCACCAACTGGAGATCAAGCATTCAAAAAATTGGACCAATTTTCATTTAAACAACCACAATATATTTGTTACATATTTAGTAGGGCATGAATGTGTAACCTAAAATATGAATGAAAAGTTTTAGTCTTCATTGACATAGTATGTGGAGCTGCATCTTTGGGAGATAGAGTTCAGTGATGTCAAGAGAGTTGATCCACCATGGCGAGGGTAGAGCTTTATATAAGAACATTAGGTATGTCTTAGTTAGGGTTTTACTGCTGTGAGCAGACACCATGACCAAGGCAAGTCTTATAAAAGACAACATTTAATTGGAGCTGGCTTACAGGTTCAGAGGTTCAGTCCAGTATCATCAAGGTGGGAACATGGCGGCATCCAGGCAGGCATGGTGCAGGAGGAGAGTTCTACATCTTCATCCGAAGGCTGTCAGCAGAATACTCACTTCCAGGATGAGAGTCTTAAAGCTCATGCCCACAGTGACATACCTATGTCACACCTTCTAACAGTGCCACTCCCTGTGCCAAGCATATTCAAACCATGACAAGGTAACTCAGTCTTTCAAACACATGCACATAGAGATTGTGTGAAGACTCTGGAAGGTACCTTCTGAAAGTCAGGAAAAAGGCCTTCAATACTAGGCAACCATCCTGGCACCAACTTGGTGGACTTTCAGACTTCTAAATGACAAGAAAATAAGTTTTGCTGTTACAGCTCTCCCATCTGATGTTTTATTGTGGTGCCCAAGCTAAGATACTAGTGAGGAAGCCAATTCTTCACTTCTCTAGCCTCCAGAAGCTGATCTTTCCTTGGTCCATGGCACCCATCATGGATTGTTATCACTTTTCTTCTTCCTATTGATCATTCCTTTTCATTTCCTCTTGCAAATGAATCATTCACTTCTTTGCCTATTTTCAGAAAAATAAAAATAAAATTCAGTACTCCAAAACTCTGTACCATAATTGTTCCTGTCTGAAAGAACTGCAAAGACAAAAATGGAGAGGAGCCTTAAGAAAAGGTCCAGCAACAGACCTAAAGTGGGATCCAGCTCAATGGGAGGCCCCAAGGCCTGACGCTATTATTGAGGCTATGGAGCACTCACCTAAAGGGACCTATCATGAGTGACTGCCCTCCAACAGACCCAACAGCAGCTGGAAGAGTCAGATGCAGATATTTACACCCAACCAAAGGACAGACCCCTGTGGTTGAATTAGGGAAAAGCTGGAAGAAGCTGAAAAGGAGGGTGATACTGTAGGTAGGAGGACCAGCAGTCTCAATTAACCTGGACCCCCAAGATCTCTCAGACACTGGACCACCAACTAGGCAGCATACACCAGCTGATATAAGGTCCCCAAGACATATAGGGCAGAGGACTGTGTGTCTGGGTTTAGTCAGAGAAGATGCACCTAACCCTGAAGAGACTTGAGACCCCAGAGAGTTTAGAGGTCTGGTGGGATGGGGAGTGGTAGGGGAACATCTTTGTGGAGATGGGGAGAGAGGAGGAGGTGTGGGATGTGGAACAGTCAGAGAGTGGACTGGGATGAGGATAAAATCTGGAGTATAAAAAATAAAAAGATTAAATAAAATTTTTAAAAAAGAAAAAATGTTCAGTATTCTGTATATACTATTTACAACTGGTTTTATTCACTTCATAGTATGATCTAGACTGTAGAGTACAGGGAGATACTCCAGTGATGGTATATATATATATATATATATATATATATATATATATAGAGAGAGAGAGAGAGAGAGAGAGAGAGAGAGAGAGAGAGTAGTGGCATGTGCCTGTAATTCTGAGGTTTAGGAGATGGTCTGAAGCTTTCTGGTCAGTATGTCTAGGCTTAACTCTGTGAGGTTTAGACCAAAGATCCCAGTCTGGAAAAAAAAAAAAATTCATCATTCATGAAGAATGACACGTGAGATTGACTTCCTTCTGGCTCTGTACACAAATACAAAAACACACACACACACATACACCCATACAAAAATGGGTGTGCACATGCAAATACATTTCAGAAAGATATTCTATGGATATTTTAAAAGGTGAATGTTATATTATGTGCCATGTATTTATTACCATTGCATCTTCATTATGAATTTTGCCCTTCAATATTGTCGAGTAGCCTTGTTTGTCATCCTTTCATAATTTTTGCTGCGATTTATCTTTCCAACATCAGAATTAACTCTTTCCTTTCTTTTGCTTTCTATTTGCCTGATAATATTTTTATCTGATTTTTCAGTCTTTTATGTCCAGTGATTTTTCTGGTCAAGACTGACTTTAATGTTCACGATGAACTAATCACAGACTTCCCCAAGATCAGCCTAATGTCTGCCTGTGGTCTCTGCATCTGTTTCCATCCATTGCTGGGTGAAGCCTCTGTGATGATGGTTGTATTAGGCCCCAGTCTGCAAGTATGGCAGAATGCTATTAACACTGTTGGGATAAACTCCCTCTCATGGCATAGGTCTTAAGATGGACCAGTTATTGGTTAGCCACTCCTCAATTGCTGCTCCACCATTACCCCTGCATATCTTTCAGGCAGGAAAAACTCTAGGTCGAAAGTTTCGTGGCTGGGTTGGTATCTCAATTCCTCCATTGGAAGTCTTGTCAGGTTACAGGAAATGGATAGTTCAGGTTTCATATCCACCATTGCTAGAAGTATGAGCTAGGGTCACTCTCATAGACTTCTGGGAGTTTCCATTGTCCTAGGCTTCTATCTCATCCCCATGACACCCCTCCCCCATTCCTGTTGTCTCTCCCAGTATTCTTTCCCTCAGTCCTTCCCTATCTAATGCCCCCTGTTCCCATTAATGCATCTCAGTTCATGAATACTACTCTCTCCTTTACATCTGTTCAATTTTTCCATTTTCTGCCCTGGTTCTGACTATGTCTCCATGCAGTATTGTGTTCTGAGTATAAAAGTACTGGATTTATGTACTTATTTCAACATCATCGAAATGTTCCTAGGCCACAAGGCCCTAAATGCTCTGTGGATATATTGGTTATTAGTGGTTTTGTCTGCCCTTGTCATGCATGCTTAGTTTATAAGGTCATGTTTAGAGACTAACTTTGCTACTTCTGCCTACAGAAAGTTGAAAGTCACGGTCAACATTTCTCTTCCCTTTGCCATGTTTAATAGAGCAGGTGAAATGGGATTAAGGGAAATAAATTGCTGAAATCTAGGAATCTAACTTTCCTTCATGAAAATATCTGAAACTCTAAGTTGCCTTATGGTTCCCATCTGGTGTGCATTGGCTCAAAGCTCACACATTCCTGGATTCTTGGCCCGTATTTCAGCCCTTAAACTCCAAGAGTGCCTTTGGCACCTTCCTTCGAATGTATCTTTCCAACACAATCGTAATTTCTTTGGAAGGGTTTATTGGTTCTTGGAGGGCAGTGTCTCTGATTTGGGAACATCTGCATCTTTTCTGAAACAGAAGAATTCTTGGAAGCTTAAAGAAATCTGTGGATATTTAAAAAGTCAAAGTGCTCTATGAAAGGTAAGGAATATTTGACAATTAGTCTCACTTTAGTTTAGGGTAGATGTATGCACTCAGTTCTTTCTGGAGACGACAGAGCATTCTTGCATTTCATGACAGACCTTTCCTAGTCTCTCCTTGTACATACTTCATATATATCGAAGCTCCCTTGATCTCATATGCTGAGGTAATGTCATATATTGAAATGGTTTCATAAGCATCAATGCCAATAGCTTCCAACCATACTCCAAATTCTGGTGTCTAAGGTACTTTTATGTATTTCCATTCACCCTAGTAAAATAGATCATCATCCCATGCATTCTCTCTCAATTTGAAAACATGTGATTCTTGTATCCAATTTATTCCTTTTAACACTGGGAAGAAGGACTCATACATTTTAGACAGGGGTATTTTGGTAACTTTCCCTGTCCCACTGTCTTCTTTTTCTTGAGAGCCAACCTCAATCAGATATTTTTTTCAAATGACAGAGAAACTTCTAGAAACATGTTCATAACTAGGGAGAAAATCTCCTTCCTTCTGTGCCATCTCTGCTCTCAGACACTCACCACATCAATCATCAGCCTTTTAATCACACTATAAATTTCTCTCAAGCCTTCAGTATTCTGATGCTTATTTTTTAATAAAGTTGGTTGAAAGAAAAAGAGAGAATGAGTAAATAAGTGTGAAAGGAAATAATGAAGAACAATAAATTTCTATTTTCTACTCTCTTGCGCACCCTGAGAATATATTCAAGAGCATGAAAGGAAAATACGGTTTCAACTTTCAAGCACCTGGGATCAATCAGGAGACCAGACTCCATCGGTAGAAAAGAGTCATCTAGAGTAAATCATGACACAGATGAGAGTTCTAAAGCTGGCAAATTAGAGAAGATGTCATCAGAAGCACATTTCTATCCAGGAGTTATGACTTTAAGAAATATGTAAAACCTAGAAAGTTGTAACTTGGGGAAACACCAAAGGACTATTAGTTGCTTTGGTTTCATCATTCAATTAAAGCATATAGTGTCTTTAAATATTTTGGGGAAAAAGAATAAAAAGAAAACTGAGTTTTCCAGCAGGCACCAGTATGTAGGGACAACTTATCTCTACTTAAGTCAAGCTTAGCAGGATGGTGGCTCAGCATAAAAGGAAATCAAATTAGCATCTTACAGACCCCAAAAGGAAGCTATAGCATTTAATAGAATGTCATTTCCCAGCATAATACACAGAGCTACTGAGCTACAAAGGAAAGTCATTGCAGTCTTTACACTTCTGCTTTCACCAACTAAAGGGTGGAAGACACATTAGCTCGGTTTGGTTTCAATCCTTCTGACTTTTCATTTAGAGAAAGATTGCTAACTACAGTTTCCCCAACAGTCTATAAAGCTTTCTGTGATCTAGATTTAATTTAGATTAACTGTTACCGTAGGATGAGCTCTATAAATAGCCCATAGAATAGGATGCTGTATATTTCAGTGCAAACAGTTAGTTATATTGAAGATATGCTAAGAGTTACTTGCCCATTTTCCATTTTCTTCTTGGGTAGGTCTTTGTTAACTCCTACTATTTGTGTATTTGTTTACTTATGTGCACTGGTATATGATGCACTTGGCAACGCCAGAAGTTGACATTAGGTGCCTTCCTCTATTCTCTGCTATATTTTTTGAACCAAAATGACACTGAATGTGGAGCTTACTTTGGCCAAATTGGTTGACCTAACAGCACAGATCTGCTTGTCTCTGTCCCCCTAATGCTAGGGTTACAGCTGTCATATTACCACACCACTCAGGTTTTATGTGACTATTAGCGGACTGATCCCTGGTCCTTGTACCTGCACAGCAAGCGTTTCAACACACATAGACACCTCTACAAACCATACTTCCTGTTAACCAAAAGGAGTAAACAAAAAGAGGAAAGGTTTGCTAAACAGTGCATATAATTTAAACAACCAGTGAGAAAAAAGAATAACTCACATTTTCTGGGGTTTTCTCCATATAAAGTTTCTCTTTAGGTACACAATGATTGCTTTAAGCATCTGAATAGATGTACTCCATACATATAAACAAGGTGTTATAGTATGTTAATAGATGTCATATGAAGCATAAAGGACATATCGGATAAATTAAGTTTATCCTTCATGAATGTCTTATAGCCCTTTATAAAATTATTGTATCCTTGTAATAGGCTAGCATACATTATTAATCAGAGTAATTGGAGAAAGACGTGTTTTTCAACTTAATGTGACAACAATGTTCTCTTTTTCAAAATCACTGGTCATCTAAAAGATGACCAAATATAAATTGGAAAATGCAAAACAAGTTATTACAACCTCATCATAAAATACAGAAGCACAGCCAGGTCTTTTCCTTTTCCCAACAGATAACAAGCCTCCAAGCTCCAGAATGAAACTACAATGCTCTAATAATGCTTGAAGTGATTCCAGGAATTTCCTGAAGCTATGCTTGGTAAAGCACTGTCTTTTAGCTAGGAACCATGATAGCCCTTAAAACTGATGCAGAATGAATGTAAGTAATGAGTTTAACACTTACAAAAATGTTTCTTGGTATTGGGTAACCAACTGGTGTGCTCTTCTCTGGAAAATATTCTCTCGCTCTCAGCTTCCTCTTAGGGTATGGTTGAGGACGCTTGGGCTTGCCTTAGTTGGCCTTAACATGGTTATTGTTGTTGCCATGCTTTTCAGTTCAGTTTTAGGCCAGTGATTCTCTACCTTCCTAACGTCTCAACACTTCAGTGCAGTTCTTCGTGTTGTGGTGACCTCCTCCAAGCATAGAGTTATTCTCACTGCTACTTCATTACTGTAATTTTGATACTGTTATGAATTGTAATATAAATTCTGATATGCAAAGTGTATGATATGTGGCCCATGTGAAAGGGTCGTTCAACCCACAAAAGAGGTGGGACCCACTGGATGAGTCATTATATAGTCATGATATTGAGTCATTACAGTTACACTCTCAAACAATGCTAGAGCTGAATTACACGATTTAAAAACATTCTTTTTTTCATTTTGTGTTTACAATGCTGTGTCACTCAGGGAAAAATAATTCTGTGTTTTGGAAAGAAATCAAAGCATCCACATCAAGCATTCAAAACTCAAGAAAGTGCAGGGAAAGAGCCATATCACTACATTGAGAAAATGCCGTTAGAAAAGAAGATCCTCCCACGTAACTGAGTGATCACAAGAAGCTATGATCAGTAATATCAAAGGTCCGCGGGGTGCATTCTTATCTGTTACTTTGTTTCCACAAAACCATTTCTAGCGCACAATACACTGATTTTAAAGAAAGATTTGAGGAGCTTGATGACAACCATGGTCTTATTTGATGTCTTTGATACATTATTCCCCTCATACAATTCCTGGCCTACTTGACTGAAGTGTGGCTACCAGCATGTGTTATGTACGCCATGAATATGGCTTTCCAAATGGTTCCTGTTGTTTACCTAATGAAAACAGAAAATTTATAAAGGAATGAGTTGATCTTTGAATCTAAAACACACCCATTCTGTGAACCAGGACCCTCTGTGCTTTCCATTGGGGGAAACGAATTGACATAGGTACAATTAATTCCATATAAAATATCAAACCACACTAATACAAAGTCATTATAGTAGTTTTATAAAGGACAAAACCCAGGGAAAATAAGCACCACTATATAGTGCTATGATACAATATAGTATAGCATGTAGGATTTCAGTCACCAAGTTTTTATTTCATACCCAGTCATCATTAATTATTAATTCATGTTCAGTCTCTTCTGTGTTTGGAGGAAACTGCATAAACAAGAGGAGTCTTCAATCCCAACTGTTCTCCTGCCATGCTCCAAGGGAAAGGGAACCAAAGGAAGCACATTACAAATTTGATTCAAAAGAAACCTCAGATACTACAGCCATTACGCACATACTTCTTAAATAAAAAATGAGTTGTCTGCAAGCTGTCTTGACACACAGCCTGCAAAGACTCACCGCATAAAACACCAGTTCAGTAGATTGTCAAGAGAGCTTCCGAGATAAACAAAACCCAAATCAAACTGCTCCTTCATGTCTTTTCAGCTCAACTTCATCATGCCAAAAAAAAAAAAAAAAAAAAAAGCTCTTTTAATCTGTAAGAAAACCCCACATATGTATGGCATTTGGATGGTGCCTTTTGATTCTCAAACAAGTTGAAAGCAAAAACAAACAAACAAAAAACTTGTGAAGTAATGCATAGATTGTACACAAAAGATACATAATTAAAGACACACGGGGAGTTTAAAAATGAATCAGTTTTCTTTTGTATATGAATTTCTAGTAATTACAACTCAGAATCAGAAAAAGATTTTAAAGAAATTGTAGTTGTTAAAAGCAAATTATCTGGAATCTGTAGCTCATAAATATGCACAATTATTGTATCCCAAGGATACAAACGAGAAAGAAAGAAACAAAAACCCTGGTAGCATTAACATCTACATTAAAGAACCGTGCTAATTAGCAATCTGTATTTATTTAAAATGTTTCTTTTAGTCTGCAGGCAAGTGTCTGGAATAGTGTCCAAGAACTGTTGGAACTAGTGCTTCATTGTGTCTTTCTTCCATGTCTACTCAGTGTTTTTAAGTTACTCATTTGAAATACAAGTTTAGTTAACTTGAAAATATAAGTATCAGTTGGCATACATACACAAATACACATAGTGATTATATATAATATTGTATAATATTATAAATGTGATATATATATTAATTTTTAAATATTATTCCTATTGATTTTTGCACTCCTTGTTCCTTAAGACAGAGGAACAGTGAATTTTCTACGAGATTGTTTCTCCTAGAATATCAGAAGCTACATCCATAAAGTTTCACTAACAGGACTACTACATCAGTAGTTCTCATCCAGTGGGTCCCACCCCTTTTGTGGGTTGAATGAAACTGCCTCCAGTTTAGAAGTTATTACTGTTTCATTTATCTAAATACATAAAAGGTAACTTCAAGGAGTCCCCAAGCATGAAAGTATATTTCTCATCTTCCTCAGCTTTCACCCACAATAATAATCAAGTTTGCATTACGTTAGTTTCCACCATGTTGGTAACGCCAAGATCAGTCCTGGCTGTTTATCAGCAATGTTCACTTTTAGGAATCAGAACAAAAAATATCTGTTCATGATTTCTAATTAGAATTAACTTCCACCAAGTTTTGAAAGGTAAGAGTTGACTAGAAATAAATCAGCTAGTAATGCCATAATTCAGATAAGGAGCATGTGACCTAAGTAAAGACAAAGAAAACCTGAAAAGATTAGCTAAACCAGATAAGATTTTACATAATTCATTCTAATATTGTAAAATGAGAAAAAAAGGAAAGGATGTGTAGAAGCCTAACTCAATCCAGCTGCTAAAGAAGCACAAAAGTAGCATTGGAGAGACTGAGCAAGTGTATTTATTTATTTTGATGTGTGTGTGTGTGTGTGTGTGTGTGTGTGTGTACAATGAACATGATGGCATTAATTAAAAGAGGATAAATGGGATTTAGACGAATGGAGAATAAGAAAAGAATGATGACATTAGAATACAATCACAAAAAACTTAAAAAATAACAATAGCAGTGTGTAGAAAGCATCCAAAGTGATTGTCTTCCTCTAATTTCTACCATTGTGAGCTGGTGATTCTGCATGGCACAGTGGGTCTATATGCCATGGATTAAGATGTGGGGCGGTGGACTGTGATAGGCAGCCTGGTCCCTGGTCGAGCACAGGCTTAATCCTGGGCTACCCAGTGGGGCTTGCTCTGCAAGGGACCGGAAGGCATTTTGCCAATGCTCCCTGGAGGCCCTTGGCTCCTGTCAAGTAGCCCAGCCCCCTGTAGAGAGGACTGTCATGTAGGAGCAGTATACCAAGCCCTCCCACATGCAGATAAGGCATCCCTAAACTCTCAGACCAAGCCAATGGGAAGTCCCCTGTTGTCAGACCCTGACCCATCCCAAACTTCATATTAGACCATCCCAAACTGCATATGAGAGATGCCATCCAGAAGGAATAAAGGTGTGAGAACTACTCCGTTGTCTTAGAGCTTCTATCATAGGAGCTGTAACACTGCTGCTTGGGAAGAGGTCTGCTCTCCCAAAATGCCTCCGGAAGCTTCTTGCACTCCTCATTGGCTAGTTGGCCTCTGGTGGGCTCAGCCCCCGCCCTACTCAGTGCAGGGTGGCCAGTGCAGCATCTTGGAGCAACCGAGGCAGCAACTGTGGAGACATAGGTAGAGATGACTCCCTTGCCTGAACCCTTGCACTTGGCCAGGCCAGAGATCCCTGTGGAAAGCCTCCAGCACACAGGCCAACATTAAGAGACCAAACATTGTTGCCATTCTGCCTGGCACCGTAGGTCTCGATGCTATGGATTAAGAGAGTCAGCAGATGAGGGGATTCTACACATTGGATGAGTAGCAAAAGCATAAAACAAGCCACAGCTGTATTGCTGCATGCCTCTCATAAACTCTAGTCTACCTTTTTCTTCCAAGCATAGAATCTGTATTCCTATCTTAACTTCCTTATTGGCAAAAATCCCTGCTTTTGACCAATGTTAATTTGGGGTACCCAAAGAAGGGCACACTGAGAAACAAGAGTTCCCCAAATATACTTGTGACCGATGCAATCCATCATAAGAAGTGGAGCTTTCTGTGAGTCAAACTCGTTGCTCTGCTTTCGGGAAATGGAAAAAAGCCTGGAACAATTCTGAAGATCTGTCAGTCAATTATGGTCCACATATGTTTTGGAGCACAGAAACCCCCTAGGTTGTTCTGTTCCTTTCATCAACGAATAAGGAAGACCTAAAATGCAAAGCTCAAAATGATGGGAAAGCTCAGATTCGAGAACAATTACAGTTAAATAAATGTGGCATTTATTTCACACTTGAGCTTGCAAACTAAGATTCATCACTTCACTTAGGGTTCAGAAGTTTATTTTTAAGTAATTTCCCTGCTAAACCATATATGACATGCAAATTGCTACAACCTAGGGTATATATTAGATTCTGGGATTCGTAGGGAGTTAATTGGTCTTTGAGCTTGTTTAACACCTCAAATTGGCTCTCTTAGGCTTAACACTCTACGGCTGAAAACAGACCAAAAGAGAAGAATATACGGTCAGGCATTTATAACTTAAAAGTTAATTACATGATTGTTCTGTAATTCCACCCCATTTCCTGAGACAGTTCCCCTGTGAAGAAAGTCCACTCTCTTAGTCCATCTGGGGTGGCAGAAGAGGCAAAGGAATCTAAGAGGTGACAGAGGCACATTATGAGAAAACCACTAACCTAGACCTCTATGGAGCTTTAGTGATATTTAAGTCATACACCAAAGCAATTGCCTTAGAAGTTAACAGAATGTTTTCAAACTTCATCAGGAGGAACGAGTAGATTAAAATATACAGGAAAACCTCTTTAAAATAAAATCATTTTTCTCTTATAGGTCACATAGAATACATTTTGCCCATTCAATGCTTTTAGTGTAGCGTGTGCATAGTATGGTGAAACCAACACCATTTTAAATTTAGAACATTTTGTGACAATTTGATGCACACATACAATGTAAGGTGATCACTTCTCTTCCCCAATACTACCTTATCTCCCTCCTATTACTGCTAACACTTCCTCCCAAATGGTCCCCTCTTACTACTGTTTGTTTTGTTTTGCATGCCAGTCTTTTGATGAGCATGCTAGGGAAAAGGGTAACACACAGCCATCACACACTCAGTAAATCCAGAGAGGAAACAGAAACCAAGGAATAAAACACCCATCCAATAAAAACAAATCCAGAAATGACCACCTACACCTATAATCAACCCAATCACAGATTCCCAGAAGCCAGTAAGAAACACAAACAATAATGTCCAGGGAAATCTGTGTTGGCCCAGCTATCCTGTTACAGCAGGCCCTGTTGGATTCAGCATAAGTGAAACACAAGAAGAAGACCTCAAAACTATGTGTATGAAGATGTTAGAGGCCCTTAAAGAGGAAATTAATAAATCCCTTAAAGAAATCTGGGAAACATAAACAGAGGAAGAAAATTAATAAAACTGTCAAAGACCTAAAAGTAGAAATGGAAAACCTAAAGTTAGTGAATTCTGGAAATGAAAAATTTACATATTTGAGCAGAAACGACGTAGGCAAACTTCACCAACAGAATATAACAGATGGAGGACAGAATCTCAGAAATTGATGCTAGGAAAAAAACTGGATACATTGGTCAAATAAAATATTAAATCTAAAAGTGTCCTGACACAAAATATCCAGGAAATCTGGGATACTGTGAAAAGGCCAAATGAAGAATAACAACAAAAGTGGGAGGAAAAGAATCATAAAAGCCCAAAAAGTGTTTTAAACACAATCCTAGAAGAAAATGATCCTAGCCTTAAAAACCAGATATCTATAAGGGTACAAGAAACATAAAGAATAACAAATGGATTGGATCAGAAAGGAAGTCCCATTGGCATACAATAGTCAAAATACTAAACATACAGAACAAAGAAAGGATATTAAATGCTACAAGGGAAAAAGACCAAGTAACATATATAGGCAGACCTATTAGAATTACACACAACCTCTCAGTGGAGACTCTAAAAGACAGAAGGAGCTGGACAGATGTGACGCAGACTCTAAGAAAAAACACAGATACCAAACCAGACCACTAAACACAGCAAAAATTTCAATCACCATAGAGGGAGATAAAAACATAATCCTTGTTAAAGCCAAATTTAAACAATATATGTTTATTAATGAAGCCCTGCAAAGATACTAGAAGAAAAACGCCAACCTAAGATTAAATATATTCATGAAAACACAGAGAATAAATAATATTAGAACAGCAAAATCAAAAGAAGGAAAACACACACACACCACCACCACCATCACCACCGCTAACAACAACAACAACAACAGCAACAACAACAACAAAGTAACAGGAGTCAACAATCGTTGGTCATTGGCATCTCTCAAAATCAATAGTCTCAATTCCCCAAATTAACAAAAAAAAAAAAAAACAAAAACAGACTAATAGAATAGATATGAAAATAGGATCCATCTATCTACTGCATCCAAGAAATACACTCAACATCAAGGATAAATATTACCTCAAGGCAAAGGATTGGCAAAAGATATTCCAAGCAAATGGCCCTAAGAAGCACTCTAATAAAGCTATCTAACAAAATAGCCATTGAACTAAACCTAAGCAAACGACATAGAAAAAGATACTATATACTCATCAAAGGAAAACAATCTGCCAAGATAGCATTTCAATTCTTAGCATCTATGCACCAAACGAAAGGGCACCCATGTTCTTAAAAGAAACACTACTACAGTTTAAATGCTTAAATCACATATTGACCCTTATACTCTAAGAGTGGGAGACTTCAATAACTCACTCTCACCAATAAAGCAAACAGACAAAAAATCTAAACAGAGAAATACTGAAGCTAACAGATATTGTAAACCATATGGACTTAACAGATATTTGCAGAACATTTCACACAAACACAAATGAATATACCTTCTTCTCAGTACCTCATGGAACTTTCTTCAAAACTGACCACATACTCAGATACCATGAAGCAAGTCTCAACAGATAACAAAAAGAAAATTTAAAAATGTAAAAAATAATTGAAATAACTCCTTGCATCCTATCAAACCACCATGGATTAAAACTATATATCATCAACAACTAGAATAACAAAAAAATTTTTACAAACTCTTGGAAACTGACCAACTCTCTACTAAATGAAAAATAGGTCAAGACAGAAATAAATAAATAAATTAATTAAAGGCTTTCTAGAATTCAATGAAATTGAAGATATAGTACATACCCAAACTGATGGGACACAATGAAAACAGTGCTAAGAGGCAAGTTCATAGCATTAAGTTCCTTCATAAATACACTGGCATTATGTCATACTTGCAACTTAAGAGCACACCTGAAAGCTCTAGAACAAAAAGAGTAACCACACCCAAGATGAAAAATGGTCAAACTAAGGGATGAAATTAATCAATGAAAGAGTGTAAGAGCCCGAGGGAACGGAGGGGAGAGCACTCTGAAAATAAGGCCCTCTGAATAAACTAAAGAAGCATTTTTGACCTCGCAGAGACTGAAGCAGCAAACACAGTGTACACCAGGTCCTCTGCGTACATATTATATCTTTCAGCTTAGTATTTTTATAGATCTTATGATTGTGCTAAGGACTGGGGCTCTAATTCTCATGCCTGATCTTGAGGCTCTTTTTTCTGTTGTTGGCTTCACATATACAGCCTTGATGTAATAGTTCTTAATTTGTCTTATTTTATTTAAATAATTTGTTTTATTAAAAATAACTATGACATAATGAATACTTGTCATTGTCTATTACTAAGTTTGTGTTAATGTGAGGGGGTCTGCGGTCTCTGGTTCCGGGAATTGAAAGAACGTCTGGTATTTCCTGAAAACTGGTTACAGTAGTGGATTGGCCTTGAGCAGTATGTAACTGCACACACACCCCACACCCCCCGCTGCCCCTGCCTGTCTTTTTAAGCTGCTGTCCTCAAACGAACTTTGAGAGCTTGATCAGAATGCACAACTTGCTCTCCTTCCTTGCTGTCTCTTGTACCCCATTCGTCCGTCCCCTCCTTAGGTCCATGTTGATGACCCCACGAACCAGGGCGTATGTGTGTGTGTGTGTGTGTGTGTGTGTGTGTGTGTGTGTGTGTGTATATATATATATATATATATATATATATATATATAATTGTTCCAATGATTATGAATATTTTACCCTTAGTATTTGTTTTCAGTATGCATGTAACCTAGGTGCATTTGTTATATGTGTACACAATATATTGTCTTTTATAATGTAGTGTCTTGGATAATTCATAAAAGTTAATTCTATATGATTATCCCAGGAAAACCTGATAAATTTCAAAGAGAACTGATATAGATATACCCCTTATTATATAGTTCTCGCTATCTTGAAAGTCATTGTGTAGATTAGACTGGCCTTGAACTCACATATATCTGCCTGCCTCTGCCTCCGAAGTGCTATCATGATTGATTCGGACAGTAGTTTCTTAACTACTCTAAGAAGCCCAAGATATACAATTCTAAAAGCACTACAAAAAAAAGAAAAAGAAAGCCAAGCAGAAAGCAGAGAAAGGAATGCATCATGCCCTGAGGGATAACTGCAGTGACCAGAGGAAAATATATTACTGCCTATATTAATTTAGAAGTTACTTGTACAGAAATGACAGTTTAATTTTCCAATTTGAGAAATTATCTGCTGCCGACAGAATGTTGAGCTGAGAAGTCTAAGAAGAGTTTGGAAGCATAAATGAATAAATAGAAAAACTAGAATGGAGAAACAGCAAAATTAAGAGGAAGTGAGTAACAAAGGTTAAGGGATTAGTCTGCTCAGCTCTGTATATTTAAAACCCTTCTAGGATTTTAGATTTATTAAAATAAAAAAATTTTAAATGCTCAAAGTCACTCTATATATTTATGGCATTTGTCATTCTAGGCTTATGTTACCTCACTAAATATGGGATTTTGTAATGGAGAGTGTTTACTTTTATTAGTATTAAAACCATAAGCTGCAAAAATCCCCAACAAAATCACTCTGCAAATACAGACAGAGAGGTAAAATTGGATAAATTACCCCCAAACAGATTTTATCAGTGGTGTCAAACACCATAGGAATAGCACCCTAAATCTGTCCGAGGATGGAAAGACAGACAGAAGAAATGTGCAGTGAGCAGAGGGAGAAAATGTAGGTATTTCTTTGGTTGATAAAATATTTGTTCATTCAATATCACAAAAAAATAATTCCAAATCTATAAAAGTAATAATTAACACTAAAATGTCAGAAATGAGATTTTGGGCAATAACTTTTTAAAGTTCAAAGTTGATAAATACCTATTCCTTTAGTTTAGAAATTTATAAATATGTACAGATCAGCGACAAACAGCATTATGAATTCCTGTGTGCCCTTATCCAGTTTCAACTGCTCTACCTTCTGCCACCTTCTGTGACATTGATAAGCCCAAGTTATGCAGGAAAAAAACCTCAAGCATATTTGATATGGAAATGCAGTGAAAGAAAAGAAACTAAAATTTACACACCATATTTTTTCTCTCAGCTTTTGAAAAATTGATGCAGAAGACATGTCACAATAATTAGCTGCAGAAACATAATCATTTTGCTCTTCCCATCCAACCTGAAACTCCACCAAAATACAGAATCAAAAATTATAGGCTCATCCATTAAATAAAAGCTGCAAAGGTAAAATGCAAATGGAGGAAAAAAAATCTCTGTCAGATACAGTGCACCTGGGAGCAAGTAGAGGAAAGATGTAACTTTCCACACTTCGGGGATGATTTATCAAGAATTAAAGGGCACCACTCTGAAAAGTCTGCCATGATTTCTTTAGACTGGCAAGTGCCATAGGCATTAGCCAGAGAGAGATAGAAAATAGATTGGACCCCGATGGGAACCAATTCTCTATTACAGAATAGTAAAGCACCCCTTCTGCACATCAAGTCATTTGAAAATAAAATCAAGAAAAAAAAAACTTAGGTAATAAAAAAGAGGAAATAGATCTTAGAGGAGAGCCTACTACTATGACTACTACCTTACTAAACCAGTATAATTCCTAACTGCATCTAAATATTCAACCTTACACTCATAGATAAGTGTTACTATCACCCCTCATCTAAGGAGCTTCTCTTTGAGATGATGTGTGGATGCACACCTTTAGTCCCAGCATTTGGAAGACAGAGGCAGGCAAATCTATAAGAGTTGGAGTTCATCATGGTATACAAAGTGAGTTCCAGGTCAGCCAAGGTTACACAGAAAACATCTGTTACCAAAAATCAAATAAATAAATGAGAGAACATGACAGAATAGGAGAAAGAAAGGTTGTAACAATTAAACAATCAGGAAGTTTGCTGTGTTTGTGTCTCCTACAACTGACAGGAAAGCTACACCCATGATAACTCAATAATGTGGCTTCCTAAGAAAGAACTGAACAAGGACAGTGCCAACAGGCACGTTAATATGCAAGCCAGAAGTCTCTCTGGGCGTCACCACTATACAAGTTGCTATAGTCAATTACCCACTGCTGAGAGACTGTGAATAAGTCTTCCGTAGTTATGGGCCCTATAATTAGAGAACATGCCAAGTGATCATCTCTGAGAACATGAGTGCAAAGCAAGAAACATTGAATGATTTTCATACACTTATGGTCACTTGATCTTTGACAAAGGAGCTAAAACCATACAGTAGAAAAAAGACTGCATCTTCAACAAATGGTGCTGGATCAACTGGCGGGCTACAAGTAGAAGATTGCAAATTGATCCATTCCTATCTCCCTATACAAAGCTCAAGTCCAAGTGGATCAAGGACCTTCACATAAAACCAGATATACTGAACCTAATAGAAGAGAAAGTGGGGAAGAGTCTCAAACACTTGGGCACAGGGGATATGTTCTTGAACAGAACACCAATGGCTTGTGCTCTAAGATCAAGAATCGACAGATGGGACCTCATAAAATTACAAAGCTTCTGTAAGGCAAAGGACACTGTAAATAGGACAAAACAACAACCTATAGATTGGGAAAAGATCTTTACCAATCCTACATCCGATAGAGGGCTAATAATATCCAATGTATACAAAGAACTTAAGAAGCTAGACTCCAGAAATCCAAAAAAACCTATCAAAAAATGGGGAAGAGAACTAAACAGAGAATTCTCAACTGAGGAAACTCCAGTGGCCGAGAAGCACCTAAAGAAATGTTCAACATGCTTAGTCATCAGGGAAATGCAAATCAAAACAACCCTGAGATTTCACCTCACACCAGTCAGAATGGCTAAGATCAAAAACTCAGGTGACAGCAGATGTTGGCGAGGATGTGGCAAAAGAGGAACACTCCTCCATTGCTGGTGGGAATGCAAGTTGATACAACCTCTCTGGAAATCAGTTTGGCAGACACTCAGAAAAATGAACATAATACTACCTGAGGACCCAGCTATTCCACTCCTGGGCATATACTCAGAAGATACTATAACATGTAATAAAGACACATGTTCCACTATGTTCGTAGCAGCCATATTTATAATAGACAGAAGCTGGAATCAACCCAAATGTCCCTCCACAGAAGAATGGATACAGAAAATGTGGTACATTTACACAGCGAAATACTACTCAGCTATTAAAAACAATGACTTCATGAAATTTGCAGACAAATGGATGGATCTTGAAAACATCATCCTGAGCGAGGTAACACAGTTACAGAAGAATGAACATGGTATGTACTCACTGTTAAGTGGTTATTAGTCCAAAAGTTTGAAATACCCAAGAGTCACTTCACAGCAACAGTAGGGTTGAGTGTGAGGTCCCAGATGGAGGACTTGGAGAAGGGACTGAAGGAGCTGAGGGAGTTTGCATCCCCAGGGAGGCAGCCACAGTGGCAACTGGCCTGACCCCCGATACTCCTGGAGACTGATCCACCAACCAAAGAATACACATGGAGGGACCCATGATGCTGGCCACAAATGAGGCAGAGAAGAGTCTTGTTATCCATCAGGGGGAGGAGAGGCCCTTGGGCCTGAAGGTGTTAGATGCCCCAGTATAGGAGAATGCCAAGGAGGGAAGACGAGATTGGGTGGGTGGGTGGTTGGGTGGGTGGATGGGAGAATACCCCCATAGTGGCAGGGGGAGGGCGGAGGGAATGGGGAGGTTCCAAGGGGAGATCTGGAAAGGGGGAAACATTTGAAATGTAAATAAAAGATGAAAAAAAGAAACATTGAATGGTACATATGTAAAAGAAAATAAGAGAGAGGACATAGACAGGGTTCTGGAGGGTGCTGGAGAGAAAGAGTGGGTAAATGATATAATTATACTTATGAAACCAAAAATAAAATTTAAAAAAAAAAAACACTAAATAGAGATCATTTGCCTTATACATGATGAAATATTTGGAAACACAGAAACACCTTTAAAGAAAATTATTAGAAACAATATTTTAGAAATCAGTCAGGAAATATTACAAAATCAAAATATAAAAGCAACAAATCTGTACCATGCACGGTATGAATTAGAGAGGTGGGATTGACAGAAGAGTGACACATGTAGAGAGAAGCTTAACAAGAATAGCAGTCTTATTTATAATAGCCAGAAGCTGGAAACAGCCCAGCTGTCCCTCAACAGAGGAATGGATACAGAAAATGTGGTACATGTACACAATGGAGTACCTCTCAGCTATTAAAAACAATGACTTCATGAAATTCGCAGGCAAATGGATGGAACTTGAAAATAACATCCTGAGTGAGGTAACCCAGTCACAAAAGAACACACATGGTATGTACTCACTGATAAGTGGATATTGGCCAAAAAGAAGCTCGGAATACCCACGATACAACTCACAGACCATATGAAACCCAAGAAGAAAGAAGATCACACCAAAGTGAGGATGCTACAGTCCTATTCAGTAGGGGGAAGGGAATAATCTCTGGGAAATAGAGGGAGAGAGAGATCTGGGAGGGAGAGAGAAGGAGGAGGGAAAAGGGGGGCCAGTTCAGATATGGAAGCAGATGGGAAAGAAGTACAGAGGGTCAGGAGTTTGACAGTAGATATGTAGCACTGGGGGAGGGGGAACTAGGCGTAGCCGCTGAAAGTCCCAGTTCCGAGGACCAACAGGGAGGACATTGGCTGAAGTATCCAACAAAGCGGAGATAGAACTTGTAGAAACCATATCCACTGGATAGGCACTGCACCCAGTTAAAGGATGGGGCCACCTACCCACCTCAAAAATATTAATCCAGAATTCCTCCTGTCAAAAGGAAATACAGGGACAAAGAACGGAGAAGAAACTGAAGGAAAGACCATCCAGGGACTGCCCCACCTAGGGATCCATCCTGTCTGATGACACCAAACCCAGATACTATTGCTAATGCCAAAAAGGGCTTGCTGACAGGAGCCTGGTATAGCTGTCTCCTGAGAGGCTCTGCCAGAGCAGGACCAATACAGATGCAGATGTACACAACCAAACATTGGACTGATTGTGGGGACCCCAATGGAGAAACTAAGGCAAGGACTGTAGAAGCTGAAGGGGTTAGCAACCTCATAGAAAGAACAATAATATCAACTAACCAGACAACCCCCCAAACTCCCAGGGACTAAACCACCAACCAAAGTGTACAAAAGGGGTACCCATGGCTCCAGCTGGATATGTAGCAGAGGATTGCCTTATCTGGCATCACTCGGAGGGGAGCCCCTTGGTCCTGTGGAAGCTGGATGACCCAGGATAGGGGAACTCTAGGGCGCTGAGGCAGGAATGGATGGATGGGTGGAGGAGTACCCTCAAAGAGGCTGGGGGGAGGTAGGAGGGGATAAGGGGCTTGTGGAGGCGAAACTTGGAAGGGGGATAACATTTGAAATATGAATAAATAAAATAACCAATAAAAAATAGCTTGAGAAAACTTTAGGATGTTACTGGAATACATTAGAGCAGTGGTTCTCAACCTGTGGGTAGTGACCCCTTTAGGGGGTTGCATGTATGATATCCTGCATCTCAGATATTTACATTATGATTCGTTACAATCACAAAATTACACTGAGAAAGTAACAACGAAACACTTTTAGGGTTGGGGGGTCACCACTGTTGGCTTACAGGTTTCACTAGGCTCCTTCCAGAGACCTTGCAATGGCACCATAACCTGCTGCTTCCAGGTGGCGGCCGTGTTATCAAGGGTCAGTTCTCCACCCAAGGTCTCGGTCTTGGTCTCTCTCTACCCCTTTCTGTCCTTCTCAGTCCCCACTGTCTCTGCCCTCCTGTCTCTGCTCTAGTCTGTCTGCCTCTACTGCTTCTCCAAGCCCTCTCTCCCTTCCTTTCCCTCCAATAAACCCCCTTTGCACCAGATCTGTTCTATGGTGTAATTTCTCAGGGGGCACACCTTTTCATGGACCCTCCAGGTAGCCCCTCACTACATTATATTTCATAACAAGTGTGGGGTGGTAGACTGTGACAGGCAGCCTGGTCCCTGGTCAAGCACAGGCTTAACCATGGACAACCCAGTGGGGCTTGTCCTGCAAGGGACCAGTAAGCGTTTTTGCCAACGCTCCCAGGAGGCCCTTGGCTTCAGGTAAACAGCTCAACTCCCACACTCCCCTATAGAGAGGTTTGTCATGTGAGGTCTGTCTCCTAGCAGTACACCAAGCCTCTCACATGCAGATAAAGTATCCTTAAACTGTCTGACCAAGCCAATGGGAAGTACCTGTGGTCAGACCCCTGACCCACCCCCAGCCCCTCCTCATGTAGAGGCGTGGCCAAGCAGCCCCAAGCCATCCCCATGTTAATGAGACAACTAGAGACTTAGCCACGCTCCTTCCCAGGTACTGTTATTCTCCACATGTCAATAAACGCCTTAGAACTACGGACTGTCTCTATTCGTCTTCATCTGCTGTGGGAAACAATGGAACCGGCCTTCGCTTAATGAGTCCCATATATCCGTCTCAGCGTTTCCAGCTGCAGCAGACTTCTGCCCAAGCCAAAGCAGCTACATGGCGCCCAAGTCGCCAACCAGGACACCAGCTGCGCTCTGCGGACCCATTTGTTCCAGGCTCTCCCGTGGGATCCAGTGGCTTCTGCGATGCCCAGAGCTGCTGCATTCCCCGGGAACGGTCCCTTCCCCCACCCAAAGGCAGTGTCCTGTCGGCTTCACTTAGTCCCCACCTGCCAGGCTGACGGTGGGCAGAGGTGTGCAGCTGAACTTCCTGCTCCTCCCATCCCTCCCAGAGCCACAGCACCTGGGGTGGATACGAGGGACTTCACTCTATCCTGCGCCATTTGTTCCCACAAACAAGCACAACATGAGAAACTACATTAAGGGTTGCAGCATTAGGAAAATTGAGAACCACTCTGTTAGAATATCCTTTTTGTTCATTAAAGCATTTGGCTTTTTCCCTTTTTTTATTGTTTGAGAACATCATGCATATGCATAATATGCTTTGATCCAATCCATCCACTGAATCCTCCCTTCTAGATTCCCTTATTCCCTGTTCCTCTTTTCCTTCCAACTTCCCCTGTTCTTTGTTTTTTATAAACACCGATATCTACAAAGTAAGAGCAGTCTTTTAGGGTTTGAATCCCTCAGGAAAACTTACTAGTTTTCTACTAATGGTGGGACTCGATGAGGATCTCCACTATCCTTATTGAGATTTTAGCTGCCTTGATCTTTTGCAGATCCTGTGCATACTGTCACAGGCACTGTGAGTTCATATGCACAATGGCCCCGGCATCCTATGTCAAAAATACTGTACTTTCTTCAGATGCCCACTAACTTTGGCCTCTTAAAATGTTTCAGGGTCCTATCTCATGTTGATAATTGAGTCTTGGGAGTGGGAAGACAGAATAGAAGATGGAGTATGAAGAACAATAATTAATACTAAAGACTTCTGAAAATATCTTATGGAAATCTAGTACTGTAGAAAGCTCCCATATATTTGTGGTAATTTCTTAAAAAAAAATAAAAAGTAAAAATTTTCTCTCTACTTTCACCTAAATAGTCAATACAATCCCCCGCCAACCATAAAAAATTTTTCACTTCAACCTAGTAAAATAGTTATGTAGAATTATTCAGGAAGATTAAAATCATTGAACGGAAAGTCCTACAGTATATTAAAACAATACAGTGTTATATAAATTGACCCATACAGTACAAGTGAATTAGCAACCAAGGGTTCTTAAGCAGCACATAAGAATCACCTTGAATGTATGCTAATGATTAAATTTACAAGTAGATTAACATAAAATGTTTTGATTTTGTAGGCCCTGGACTAAAGCATGAAGTTCATTTTTATAAAAGGATCCATAGATGATTGTAACACAAGTGAAATATGATGATTTTTCCTTAACAAATCCTGCTAATTAAGTGGGAATTCTATTTGTACTGTGAAATGCTCTGGAGGAAATCCTCTGCTTGCTGAAAATTCAAGACCAATGGACCACACACTGAGCTGCACTGAACTGTTCCCACAGTAGAGCCCATTGTGTTTTTTCTCAGAACTAAAACCAAAAGCTCAGAACTGTTCATCCCCATTCACAGAAAGTAATTACCCAATCTAATTAAATACTTTGGAAACTCATGAAATGTGAGTTCAGAAAGTTTTCTACTGAAGCTAAATTAAATGCTGTAGGAAAAAAAATGGCAAGAGTAGACTACTGAAAAATTATTTTGAATTCATGTGGGTGATCAAGGTAACAAATTTAGATAAAATCACGAAATCTAGAAAGACTCTCATTAAGATGCCTTAAAAATGTCTAAGGCTGGTAAATAAATGTGCACTTAAGTTTTAAATTCAGTCATTAGGCATCAGGAATTGTTTTGTGTATGATTCTCTCGTTTAATTAGGATTTTTATTTGTTTTGTTTTTGAGTAATAGACCATTCTTCCCCCAATTTTGTTGGCTAAAGAAATATCTACTGCCCAAACATTACAGCTTTAGTATTTGGGTAAACATACTATTTAGAATTTACAAAGAGTTGGGTTTTTTTTCTTCCTTCTTGCCCTGAATACAAAAGGGTCTCATGCTTTGGGAACTACATAATGATCAAATCTGCTGTTCCTTTATGCAAAAGACAGTGGGGTTCACTGTGAGAAAGTGATGCAATTGGGTATTAATTAAAGCCTGGGAACAGACAACTCCAGAGGGTTGCCAGAGCTCAGGAAGCAAATGGTGGATGCCACTTGGCAACCGGAAGCCCTAAATCACCGTCCAGTACAGCTAGGAGAAAATGCATCATAAACAAATGACATAGCATATACAGTTTAGTCCTATATTGGCAATGTACACCCATAATATATAAGCTGAGACAGGCTTCTAGAACCCATATGTACCAAAAGAAAGCCACTACAAAGGGTTGAGAGCTCAACAGTTGAAATTATATCCAGCTGTAGTATTTTTTGATTCATTTTCCGCTTTTTCAACCTTTCCTGTGATCATAAATTTCTGCTTTTTAAAGTGCAGTGCTTGAATATGTAAAAGCTTAAAATGTTAAAACAAAGTTTACATATATTCCTATTGTATAGACAGGATCTTTAAAAGAAATAGTAAATGGTCAGTATCTTTTAGAACACAATTCAAAAACAGCTTCAGAAATTCCAAAAGTACAGAAGTTCCCCATTTTAATTAGCAGTCTACTGTGTACACGTCATTGTTAATGCCCATATCAGACTGCAAATTAAAGGCCAGTGATCCATAAAAATATTATATTAAATACATATTTATCTACTAATTGAACTTAATGCTTTTGAAAAATAATGAATATTCTTTCAAGATATTATTGTAAAAGGTCCATGTTTAATCATGCTACATAAATTCTATAAATAACTATTTTGGTAGCTGAGTTTTATCTTTTATTTACTATCCAGATGTAGGGAAGAGAAAATAAAAACTTAACATTTTTGGCTATATAAAAATATTGCTAATATAACATTGATTCCCCATTTAAATAGCAATGCAGGAACTCTGCTGAAGAAATATTTCCATACGGCATGAATAAACGCTGTTGTTATGGATCCCTGAAGGATTTCCGTGCTGTAATACATTTGCAGACTGGGACAGCATCTCATCACACTTCCTACATTATTGTATTTTTCCTATTTTTATATGTTTTTTCTCTTTACAACAGAAGGAATTTCTATTACTCCTTTTTGTATCATATATTGTTAGTAACCACAATCAAAATTGTCATGTCGTTGAGGTTAGTGGATAAATATATTTGCTATTGATACAAGAAAATTAATGTGTAAGAAAAAAAGATGCTGGATTATGTGTGTGCCTTACACTTGATCACATGTACATGTGTCTATGCAGATACAATACACACACATCTTTATGTAAAGATACACATATAAAAGGTCACAAAGTGTGTCTTTGTAAAAAGTTGCAAAAGAATAAATGCTGGATAGGAATAAGGGTGACTTTGAATCAAGACTTTGCAAAATGAAAAGCTTCAGGCAAAAAAAAAAAAAAAAAAAAAGTTTGCTCTAAATTTGTCTCTCTTCTCTTCCAGTTCTTGATACATCTCTTTTAATATGTCCCCTTTGTCAGTAGAACCATCCCTGGAGACACTAGTGAGAAAAAAGTTTATGACCAATAAGCTTGGGAGAAAGCACATGATATATTTCTTCCTGTTGGAGTCATGGTGTTTATTAGATTATTAAGGGCTCTGTGAAGATCTGGTCAATTTTTCACAGCCATACACAACAACGAAAACCTCTTAAAGGTCATATACAAAAGCAGCCAGAGAAAACACACTGTGCAAAATCCAGGTCTTGTTCTCACGCCTTTTCAACAATTTATATCTGCCCTATAACAATGTTTTATTTTCCACTGCATTTCTCTTATTCTTTTTATTTTAGATTTATTTTGTTATGTGTATGAGTATTTTGCCTGCATGTATGTATGTGAACCACATGCATGTCAGGTACCCACAGAGGTCAGAGCAGGGCATCAGATTCATTGAAATTGGAGTTGCAGGTGATTGTGAGCCACCATGTAGACGCTGAAGATCGAACCTGTGTCCTTTGTGAGAGCAGCAAGTGTTCTTACGTTCTGAGTCGACTCTCTAGCACTCTATAATTGTTATTCTTTGCAGTTGTATTTCTTATTCACCTAGTTGGCCGCATGCTTTATTCACAAATAAGAGAAATGCTTACAATTAATACATTTCTTTAACATTTCTCATTCTTCATCTCATCCTTGTTACCATTCGCCTATTCCAAATACCAACATTTTGCAAATGTGGGCCCATTCTTTCATTTCAGTAATTCAGTTTCCAGCTTTTTCACTTTTCAAACTCCTGTTATATCTGCCGCACACATTGACATATGCACTGTGTGTCACTTTAGATCTAGTTGTTTTCAGAGTCACAGCCATTTATGTAATTGATCTCACACTTACTGTTCTCTATTGAGCTCTAGGAGATAGGAGACATGGCTGTCCTTCATGTTCTCTCTCTCTCTCTCTCTCTCTTTTTCTCTGTGTGTGTGTATTGGAAAATAACGCTGTCCTCTACACGATGAGTAATTTTTCTTACCTGCTGAGCCTTCATTCTTACACCATCTCCTTTTTATGTTTGTTTATGTATTTATCTGTTTTTTATTCACTTACTTATTTCTAATAGAGTTGCACTATGTAGAATAGACTGGCTCAAACTTTTGATAACCCTGTTTTAATTTTTTTGAGTGCTGGAATTATATGTGTGGACCATTGCCTGCCTATACAATGATTTTTGCAACCACATTCCTCTGGATGGACACTTTTTCCCCCTTTCCTCTCCTTTCAGTATTAGAAACACACATGGAAGCCATTTGGCAGAGTCTATTTTAAAACCCAGGGCTCTCAAGAGAGCAAACTAATCCCTGTAACTGAAGCTTAAGCGACTAATAACAATCAGCTACTACCTAGCTAGGCCCTTTTCTCATACACCAACGATGATGTCTTTGCCTCATAAAAGTTTCTGTTGGCACTCCTTAGGTGGTGTCAACTCATGAGTGGCTCAAGAGTCAAACTCACCCACATTTACAAACATTTTCTTTTGTATTCCCTTTTTAAAAATTGAGAAGTTCATACATGCATGTATGTTTTGATCAAATTTGCCTCATCCTCTCCTTTTTAGACCCTCCTTTGTCCACCTATCACCCCCCCCACCTAGCTCACGTACCCCTTTTCTTTTTAAATCACTACCATCTTCACAGAATCCACCATGCACACACGGAGTATGTACTCCATTGATGAATGAATACTGAGTAAACAGATAGCGCTGATAACAAACTATGTTCTTAACGGCTTTCAAACAGAGAGTTTATCAGGCAGGGTTTTTAGTTTGACTATGGCTGTAAGAGATTGTATTGCTAAATAAAGCAGTTCTCTTTTCTGACTGAATAGCAAGTTGCTCATAGACATCTACTTATTTCAAAGAGGTCATTGAATGCAGGACCAATAACTTCATATAAGTAGAAAATACAGTCAAAACAGTAAAACTATCCTAAGTGATTTCATAAAAACAGAAATCTTATATATGTTCACACAAAGCATCAGACACACAACAAAATATGAATATAAAGTTCAACCATCAATGTTTAAATTATAATTATAAACCCACTGACTATATATGCTTGGTTTATTAAAAAAAAAAAACATTAAATATGATACAAGAACCAAAAAATTTTACTTACTAGAAAGTGTTAAACTGTATTGTGGCATTTTAAATACCAAAGAAAGAACAATATAACTTCAAAAATCTTCAAGAAATGCATCACTTCACTCAAAAAATATTAAAAATTTATTATAGCCTGATAGGTTGATTCATTTGGGTAATCAATTATTAATCACTCTGAAAGCTTCAGATCCTTTATAAATATCAAAGACTTTTAATAATTGCTTTACAAATCCTAAATAGCACAAAGTCTACAAGCTTCATATATCTTGGGAAATGAATGCAAGTTAAAAAGATGAGTGTTTTAAGATGAACAAACGAAATCCCAAATGTTCATATTTTGAAATGTTTTCTTTTATACAACAGAGCAGAGTGGTGACAGGAATGTAAAAATAACACTATCTCTAGGCACAGAAGGAGCATATATATGGGCAAAAATGCCAACAGAGGACTCCACTGCCAATTCTTCTGTTTAAAACATTAACTATGTATCCAACACACAATTAGTTTAAGTCTAAGAAGTAGCATGCAATTTGCCAGTTCTCACCTCAGTTATTTGTATTAATGCTATTCCCAATTGTTTCAACCCCTTTCTACACTCACCCCAATTGTAATAACCATAATTACGAAGATAATGGTTATTGATAGCTATTTCACATCACCCTGAGTGTTGTGTTCTAGATGAAAACATTTATACATAATCTGATAGGTTTTTTTCATAGTAACTTTTCAGTGGACTTTATGATTGTAAAATCCTACCATGTTATAATACATGAGACATCAAAGTTCTGCAGAATAAAATACAAAGTCACATTACTGAAGATACAATTAAGCCATTAGGGTGATCCTGAAAGGTTTCAAGGGAGCAAGATGAATTATGATGCTCACTATATCTATCACGGTCCCAAGTGTAGCTTGGCATCACCTGTAACAGATGTCAACTTGGCATATCTAACTATGCTGGGACTGTAGTTGAACTAGATTTCTAAGCAGCAATCATCAGTTCCAGTGTCATCCTAATCAATCAATAAGAGTGATTAGGTCAGAATTTTCTAGGGACAGAGCAATTCATCTTTATTTTATCTTCTTCCCAAAACACGTCACCCTTAATCCCACTTGCCTTTAGTTCCCACCCAATTCTCCATGACAGCTACCCTACATATTTCATATGATCGATTGGACCCAGGAAGAAGATAATGAAACACTAGCTGCATTATCTGCACTATATTTTCTCCACATATTATAGTAGTATGAAAACTATTTAAAGGAAAATGAAGGTAGGACTTACAGAAGTTAGAGAAGAAAGAGCAATTGACATCATTTGCCGCATAATCATGATGAACAAAGAGCAGATCCTATCAACAAGGCAGGTGTCCCACTAATGCCTGTAACCCAACCTCTGAGGGATGAAATACCTTCTTCTGGCCTCAGCAAAGTTCCATGTACCCTTGCAAATGTGCATATATACCCACACAGATACACATTTATAATACTTAAAATAAATTTAAAACATAATTAATTCTTTGAGAATTTCATAAGTGTATTTTGAACATACCTCTAACATCCCCCCTGTAAACTCCTCCTAGATCCATCTTTTTCTCCCTAAATCCCATGGCATGCCCTCTCATTTTCTTTTAGAGGGTCAATACTGAGATCATGCACATATAGTAATATTATATGGACTGAGCATATTGTATTCATGTATTTAGATGTCTATAACAATGATTATTTAAAAAGAGACATGAATTTGAAAGAGAGCAAAAGGGAGTATATGAGTGGTAAGAGAGGGAAAGAATGGATGATGTAATTAAAAAGAAATTGAAAACATAAAAATATATTAAATGAATAATAAAGATGTAATATTTAAGCAGAGACTATCTCAATGCAGACATTCTGGTCTTCCTCTGTCTCTTACAATCTTTTCAGTTCCACTCCCTTGATGTTTATGAAGCCTTGGGTATAAGAGTTGTACCTAAAAAAATAGCAATTGGTGGATGAGCAACCTGTGGTCAGTAGATCTCTGTATTTTAACTAGTTGTGGCTTTCTGTAGTGATCTCCATCTGCTGTAGAATGATGCTGCTTTGATGAGAGGGGGGTAGTTATATTTGTCCTTTAATTTAATTATTTATTCAGTTTCCATACCCAATCCCTTCATCTCCCAGTACCCCCTCACACAGCCCCTCCCCCATTCTTCCTCATCTTCTCTGAGTAGGGGGAGCCCACCTCCTGGGTACCAATCCACCCTGGCACATCAAGTCATTGCATGAATAAGTATATCTTTTGTTATAGAGGCCAGATGAGACAACTCAGTGAGAACAGGGTCTACAGGCAGGCAACAGAGTTAGGGACAGTCCACTCTGATTGTTGGGATATCTGCATAAAGACCAGGCTACACATTTGCTACATATGTGCAGGGTCACCTAGGTCCAGCTTTTGTACCCTCCTTGGTTGATGGTTCTGTCTCTGGGAGCTCCTAAGGGTACAGGTTAATTGACTCTGTTGGTCTTCTTGTGGAGTGAGCCCCTATTCCCTCCCTGTCCTTCAGTCCCTCCACCAACTCTTCCACAATATTCCTCAAGCTCTGTCCAATGTTTGGCTATGGGTCTCTGCATCTGTTTTGATCACCTGCTAGGTGGAGCCTCTCGGAGGACAGATAAGCTAGGCTCTTGTCTGCAAGCATAACAAAGTATTAATAATACCAGGATTGGCTTTGTTTTGGGGGGTTTTGGTTTTTTTTTTTTAGTTGTTGTTTTTTGCTCGTTTGTTTATTTCGCCTCTTTCTTTTTTGGTGTTGGAAACTGAACCCAAGGCATTGCACACACTAAGCAAGAGTTCTACCACTGGGTTTCATCCCCAGCCCTTTAAAATAAAACTAGAAAACTTTCCTGAGGCAGATTCTCAATCTGTAGCACATCAGCCTTACACCCAAGCTCTTTCTGCCTCAGCCTCCTGAATGCCAGAATTAGACCTGTACCAGCAGGCTGAGCTCTTGTTTAACTAAAAAACAAAACAAAAACAAAACAAAACAAAACAAAATACCAGGATTGGTTGTTACCCATAGTATAGGTGTCAAGTTGGAACAGTCATTGTTTGGCCACTACCTCAGTATCTGTCCTATCCTTGCCCTTGAACTTCTTATAGACAGGACAAATTTTGGGTCTATGGTTTTGTGGGTGGGATAGTATACTTATTCCTCCATGGAAAGTCCTGTGTGGCTACAGGAGATGTCCAGTTCAGGATCTATATCTGCTATTGCTAGTATTCTCAGCCTTCACAAACACCCGGGAGGCTCCCCCATCCCAGGTTTCTGGCACATCCTAGAGATGCCCCTTTACCCCCACCTACCTCTGCCAATTTCTGTTTACTGCCCAGGACTTCTTTCCCCAGATTGCTTTACAACTGATCTCCTACCCTATACCCTCTCCCACCCAGTTCCCTCCCTCCATCCACCTCAGATGACTATTGTATTTCCCCTTCTGAGTGAGATTCAAGCATCTTCCTTTGAGCCCTCCTTGTTATTTAGCTTCTTTGAGTCTATAGATTGTAATGTGGATATCCTGTACTTTATGGTTAATATCCACTTATAAGTGAGTACATACCATGCATGTCCTTTTGTTTCTGTGTCACCTCACTCATGATTCTAGTTTCATCCATTTTGCCTCAAATTTCATGATATCCTTGTTTTTAATAGCTGAGTAGTATTCCATTGTGTAAATGAACCTTATTTTCTTTGTCCATTCTTTGGTTGAGGGACATCCTGGTTGTTTCCAGTTTCTAGCTATTACATATAAAGCTGCTATGAGGATAGGGTGAGCAAATGTCCTTGTGGTATGGTAGAGCATCTGTTGGGTATATGCCCAGGAGTGGTATGGCTGGGTCTCAAGGTAGAACTATTGCCAAATTTCTGAGAAACTGCCATATTAATTTCCAGAGTGGTTGTCCAAGTTTGCACTCTCACCAGAAATAGAGGAGTGTTCCCCTTTCCCTACATCCTCACCAGCATGTGCTGTCACTTGAAACTGGAAAGAAGCTCTAAGACAAAAGACACACCATCAAGAGGACAAAACAAGAGGATGGAAAAAGATCCTATAGGGGGATGATATCCAAAATATATAAAGAACTCAAGAAGTTAGATACCTTCGAACAAAATTTTAAAATGTAGTAGAGTTAAACAGAAAATTCTCAACAGAGGAATCTCTAATGGCTGAGAAACACTTAAAGAAATGTTCAATGTCCTTAGCCATCAGGGAACTGCAAGTCAAAATGACCCTGAGATTCCACCTTTCACCCATCAGGTTAGCTTCATTTTTTTATGGATGTAAAGATAACTTTCAGAATACAGTTAGAGCTTCTGCTGGTTTAGGAAACTGGCAAATTGCACAGATCCTTCACATACTATGATGACTCATCCTCAGGGAATTGATTCTACATCAGAGCCAGATCAATTTCTCCAAGTTCTGAGTCTCACCCATGTGCTGTTTTCAGCAACAGAGTTTAACCTTTTGTCTCTAGTAGGCACTAAGAGCAAAGGCCTTAGCCTATATTGTTTCGTTGAGTTGTTTGGACTCCACTGATCAACAGCTCAAAAGTAGCTTTTCTATGCCTTACATTAGAATTTTTGTTAGGTAGTTTATGGTTTGGAGGTTGGGGGGCAGCATTTTTATCCCAAGTGGGCCAGCTTTAATTAAAGTATATGTGTATGCATTTAAATATATCAATATAGATTTTATGCAACTTAAATAAATATGAAGTAATATGTCTCACTATGGCTTTTTCAAACATCCTAAAATAATTTTTTTCAAATATTTAAAAACCAAAAACTTGAAGTTAAATAGTTTTTCCCAAATTACTCAGGAAGTAAGTAAACATTAAGAATTAATTGCATAGAATCGAAATAGAACTCAGTGTGTAGCAGAAATAAGTGAAGCAACCTAGCAAAAGACAAAAATCATGAGTTTCTGATAAGAGTTCAACTGTGACCTCCACATCCCATAGCAGCACGAAGGATAAGACCAAGCTGTAGTAACATCGCTTACAAAGAACACCTCCCTCTGAAGCACACAGCTGGCCTGGCCTTGAATGTCCACTTCATCTGTGGTTACAAACCAGATTTCTTTGCTTCCAATTCCACTGAAATAAAAACAAATGCCTTCAGTTCCCAAATGCTGGTTATATCAGAGAACAACAAAAAAGGAAAATATAATCTTCCAGGAAGAATTTATATTTGTATACTTATCTCTTAGTTTTAAATGTTTGAGGTGAGAATGGAGGTAGAAAGTAGGTGAGATAGTGATTACTCTAAGGAATCTGTAGCTTAGAGACGAATAAATATGGATGAGCAAATAAATAAGCAGAGTGCATAAAGCTAAAATCGCTTTCCATTTGCTTAAATCTCTCTTGCTATAATCAATGTGCCACGTTGCCAGCCTTATAGTTTGCAGATCTGCCTTGTCTAAATCTTCCACGAATTTCTCATGGATGTTGAATAAAACCCCAAATCATTAATCCCACTGAAATGTCCTAGAAAAGGCAATATCACTTGATCTCAAATTACATCTCCTACATTCTATCCGTTATTCTGCACCATGAGCCAAGCATACTTTGTCTAGCAGAACTTTGTCTACATATTGGCTAGTTACTTCTGTAATTTATTTCATTCAAATGTCAACTCCCCACAGAGGCCTTCTACAACCATGATTTGAAAAAGCTTCCCTGCTTGGCTACTGCATTTCTATGGAGCACTTTTCTCCTTCCTAGTGTTTGTCAGTCATCTGAGCATTTGTTTATCTGTAACTCCCACAGAGTAGTTTCTGTGAGAGCAGGAATCTTGTCTTTTCTCTTTGCCATTCTGTGAGCCATGAGGTAGGACAGTTCCTAGCACATCAGAGGTATGCTGTATATTCTTACTGGGATGAATGAATCCAGGCCACAGGATAGAAACAAAAGAAAGGTCTGAACAATCCCAGGGAATCCAGGAAAGTTTTCTGGACAAGAACTTCTCTTGACTGGAGGAGACACACTCAAAATTTCAGATGTGTCAGAAAGAAGCATGGTTTCATGACTTCAGCAATCTCAAAATTGAAATGCAATTTTCATTCTTAATCCAAACACAGTTTGCCAAGTAGAAGTTTTAGTATACATCTTTCTTAGCATATGTTCTTTGAACTCTTAGTATACAGACTAATACTGGACTGTGGTATTGTCTGTGTGTATCACGTACTTTGAACTGTTCGTAATAAAGACTAAATAACATTTGTAAATACAAGCTTTTCCACCTGCACCCCAGTTCCCAAATAATGACTCAGAGATTTATTATTTATTTTTTAAATGCCTAGGAAATAAGCTAGGCTTGTTTCCTGAATAGCTCCTAATTTTATTTATTTATTTTTTATTGGATATTTTATTTACATTTCAAATGTTATCTCCTGTCCCAGTTTCCCCTCCACAAAACCCCTATCTCATCCCCCCAAACCCCTGCTTCTATGGGGGTGCTCCACCAACCACCCACCTGCTCCACCTCACCACCCTGATATTCCCTTACAATGGGGCATCAAGTCTTCACAGGACCAAGGGCCTCTCCTTCCATTGACGCCAGATAAGGCCATCCTCTGCTACTCATGCAGCTGGAGCCATGGGTCTCTCCATGTGTACTCTTTGGTTGGTGGTTTAGTTCTTGGGAGTTCTCCTAACTTTTAATCAACCCTTTTATACTTACCTCTCCGAAGTTTCATAAATCCAACTTCATCGAGTGTGTGGCAAATCTCCCACATCTATTTCCCAGGGTTCCTCTCTCCCGACTGTATGTCCCCACCTTCTAATGCTGCCTCAGTTATTGGCGATTAGATTTTTATTGACAAGTGATGCTTCCACACAATACACAAGAAATTATCCCTACAAATATTGGACTTTTTTATTGTTTGTGTGTTTTTAGGGTAAGCACACGCTCGCGCGTGCGTGTGTGTGTGTGTGTGTGTGTGTTAGAGTGATGGTTAGTACTAAACCAAGCGTGACCTGGCTAGTCTTATGTCAACCTGACATAAACTACTGTCATCTGAGAGAAGAGAGCTGCAGTTTTAAAAATGCCTCCATAAGATGTGGCTGCAGGCAAAGCCTGTAGGGCATTTTCTTTAGTTAGTGAATGATAAGAGGGAGCCCAGTCCATTGTGGGTGGGGACACTCCTGGGATGGTGATCCTGGGTTCTATAAAATAGCAGATTAAGAAGCCATGGGAGTAAGCCAGTAAGCAACACCCCTCCATGGTTGTTCCTGCCTTCAGGTTTCCTTTTAATTTGAATTTCTGCCTTGGCTCCCTTCAGGGGACTGTGATTGAGGGTGTATGTGACAAATAAACCCCTTCATCCCAAAGTAACTTTTTGTTATGATGTTTCATCACAACGGTAGTAACATTAACTCAAACACAAAAGTATGCATGCGTTGTGCTTGATACGTGATCATTGAGACATGCCGCCAAATTTGCAGTTATCTCTTTAAGAAAAGTAAACCATAAAAATGTCTCAATTTGTGTTGATTGTGAAGGAAAGCTTTTAGTGTACACTGTGGTGATTTCATTTCTATATCAGAACACCATTGTTCCCCATTAAGTTTCTTCTTATCTCAAGTCTCTAAAGTCTCAAGTCACTGTCATTTTGAGTTTGCATTTTATCACACAGTCTATCAGAATTCTCACCTAACTTCATGTTGGCCGAAATAGCTGGTAGGAGAGCTTCTATCATGCTTCAGGTTATTGAATTAAGTGTAGATGATGGATCAATATTCCTTTATCACTTAGTCCACAACCAGGTTCATCTCCGATTTAACTGCTGTATCTATCCACAATAATAATAAAGGGAAGATTAGCATATTTTCACAGACTACCAGCCAAAATCTTTCTAATGAGATTTTCTAATTTTTTTTCATGGTAGAGATTATGTACTTGGATGAAAACACAGAAGCAGGCAATGTTCCCTTAAGACACTTTGTCTTAACATAGATGGCGGCCTATTTTAGCACTTGAAAATATGTTACTTGTATGGTGATGTTTTTAAAAAAAAAAAAAACCTAAATTTTTACTCAAATATTTCTTCTTAAATGTTGACGTTTTACATTTAGATGGTAATTTTGAATCATTCACACAGTTTTCTGTGCCAGTACAAATACAAATTTTAGTAGTTTAAGGGAAGATTGGAAATGAATTCATTAAATCATGTGTAACTAATTAGTATTACTTTTTATGAAAATTTTGCAGACAGGAGTCTACCATGGCTGTCCTCTGAGAGGCTGTTCCCAGCAGCTGACTCAGACAGATACAGACACCTACAGCCAAACACTAGATGGAGCTTGGGAATATTTAAGGAAGAATGTGAAGAAGGATTACAGGCCCGTAGGAGATAGGAACTCCACAGGAACACCAACAGAGTCAACTAACCTGGACCCGTGGGGTTCTCAAAATCTGAGCCACCAAGAAAAGAGCATACAAGGGCTGGACCTAGGCCTCCCTCACATATTTGATAGATGTGCAGCTTGGTCTTCATGTAAGTCCTAAACAAATGGAATGGAGTCTATCTCAAAAGCTGGTGCCTGTATGTGGGATAAGTTCTAGCTGGGCTGCCTTGTCTGGCCTCAGTGGAAGAGGATGTGCCTAGCCTCACAGACTTGATGTGTCAGGGTTGAGGGATACCCACAGGGACCCCACCCCCAAAGAGGAAAAGAGGAAGGGGAATGAGGGAAAGGATTGTGGGAGGGGTAGTGAACAGGATGTAAAGTGAACAATTGATTACTTAATTTAAAACAATAATGCTCATGGTAAAAGAACAATTAAAAAAGGAAAATTTGAAATAAATGAATAATTAACTAAGAAAATATAACTCACCAAAATTAATGGTAACTGATAGAATGTGTAAAAAGAAAACTTTCTCATAGAACTGCAAGTTTTCAAACTCTTGAAGGGAGGTCAGCAAGTTGGTTCATCAGGGAGAGGCACTTGAAGGCAGGTCTGACAACTTGTGTTTGATCCCCAGATTCCCACAAGATACCAGGAGAGAGATAAACATACCTGGAAATAAACACACACACACACACACACACACACACACACACACACACACCACTAAATAAGTAAGATAATTAAAATTTAATTTTTAAAATGTTAAACATAAGTTTCAGATGGACCAACAAGAAAAAATTAAGATGGAACTTAATCTAGCCTAGACCACAATAACAAGAATAAAATATTCTAATGTTTTCTGAGCTATAAGAGAAATCAATGACTTTATTTGTACAAAGGACCATTAGGGATAACTGGCAAGCTGGATGTGACTCAGTGCTAGCAGAAATGATGAAGTGCCTATAGGGATAGTCTTATGAAAGGTATAGTATAGTACCAAACACCTCTTTTTTACTGGTTTTTAAGAGCATTTGTCCCTTATTCATAGTGTGTCCTAGATGTGTCTATTTTAACAGTCTAGGTCTTTATGTTGTCCTTAGGGAGAGGCAGGCTGAAGGAGCATGCTTTATACCAAGGACATCTTCCTTGTTGTAGCGTGGAAAAGTGAAATTGTCCTTAAATTTTCTTTCAAAAAAGTGAACATGTCGTAAAAAATGTTCTTTCAAAAAAGTGAACATGTCATAACTACCCATAAAGTCAAAGTGACATGTCCTTTATTGCTCTGAAGAGAATGACCAATCACAATTGTCCCTCTGATGGGGATGGAAGAATTGCTAATATATCAACAAAATAACATCTACCACCTACGAACCTGACTTTTAAAAAAGTCTACAGTCACATCTCATTGATGGACATGAAGAGAAAGTAACCAGGGACTTTTGAGAGCTACCTCTTTGTCACCAAGAGAGAATTACCTTTTTGTTGCTAATTGGGGTTTGTTCTAGACTTCAAAACATGCAATGGCAGAAAAACTACCAATAGCATTCAGCTAAAAAGATGATCTTTCTTTTTTACTCTGAAAGAAAATCTGCCATGAATTTAACACTTGTTTTCTTTTGTACCTTTAAAAACATAAACCTCTCATAATTTCACCTAAAATATTAATTTATGCAACAACCAATTACAGATTAACTATCCCTGTAACAGGCATGAGGGGAAAAAACATAAACCTCAATAAAACAAGAACTTAGAGTTGTGTGAAAAATAAAACAACATGATGTTTACCTTGGGAAAAGTGAAAAATGTGAGAGCACTTACTTCTGTAACAACACATAATGACTAATGAATCATAATAAAGTAAAATTGAACAACTGATTTGCAAGCTACCAAAATTAAATGGTTCTCAATACTCTTAAGAAAATTAGAGTGGGTCAGTCAACATCTGGGTAATATTTATGACATTTTCCCATGTCATAAAACTGAAGCAATGCAGCAAGTTCCCTGTAAAGGATTCTAGTATCCTCTGGAATATCTTTTCATTGTGATCTTTCTCCAGCTCTGATCACGTGCCTCTAAGATTATTTCACTTTGACTTCCTACAAATAGAAATTCAATCTCTTTGGAGAATTTGAGGTCACACAGCAACCAGATCAATTTACTTCCAACTTTGAAGTACAAAAGATTTTTTTCTGGAAATTTAGAGATAAAGTCATTTCTTCCACTGGATCTTATGATGTTCAATTGTCTTATGAACTTTAGAAGGGTCTATGATCTTATTGTCCCTTCCTAAAGATTTCTCTCTGACTTTACATTTAAGTGAAAGAACTTATATCCTGAAATTCTGCCAAGCTATAAGTCTATTCAGTTGTTCTCAAAAAAAAAAAAAAAAAAGTAAAGTCTTTGAAAAAAATCATAGTAATTTTATTGAAATGAGGTAGAAAGAGGAAATGAATATAGAAGGGAGAAGGAGAAAAATTGTATTATCTCTAGTCACTCTGAAAACATGATTTGAGACTAAAAAAACCACAAAATCGATGCGCCAATAAATATGGAGTGGTATTCTGGGTTATATCCTGTAACACAGACATGAGGTGGATGGAGGGGGAGATGACATACTGGTGATGTCAGAATTTTATTAATAAAAAAAAAAACGGGTCAATGTCAATTTCTTAATTTTGAACATTACACCATGGGCATACAAAATGTTAGCAATGGGGGAAATCAGATAAAGAGTTTATGAAAATTGAAGTGTCTTTTCCTGAGACAGAAGACATAGAACTGGAACTAACTACTGGTATCACTCTCTCAAGAGAAAGTGTAACACAAGAGCAGAGTAACTAACCTACCAGCTGACCAGAGGCAAACAACACAAAGCTTCTCACTTTAGCCAAGTAGTACACCTGTGTTCTTTATATGTATAATAAGAACAAGAAAAAGCAAAATATCTTATATAGAAATGTCCATTTATTCCCATAGATGGCAAACATCATGAATCTACAGGTATTGTTCTATACTATATTTTCGATATTGAGAACATAACAGACATTCAGAAATTTTCACTTGACAAATAAGAAAATTAAAACATTTCTTTTTATGTTCCCTTTTTCTTTTTTGTTTTTCTGTTGAGATAAAAGTCTCACTCTATAGCATAGGCTACTCTAGAACTTGAAGAGATCATTTCGCTTCAGGCTTCCAAGTATTGAGTTTATGGCTACCAGCCATTAAACTTAGCTAACTTAAATATTTTCTTGTTTACTATTTCATTTGTGTTCATAATATGTTAAAAATTGTTGCATATTACAATTAGTAGGAGTGATCTTTCTAAATGGCATTGGCTGGTTCTGATTCATATGGTGATACTATGAAAACAAAGGTATTTGTTATTTATTACATATTATAATTATTAGTGAATCTCTACCCATAATGGGTGACGTTATCCAGCTTGTTAGAGATAGCAGTAAACCTTACTGCTGGTGAAATTTTCTCTACAGCTCTTCAGTTGCTGCTTCCTCCTTAGACAATGTATAGCAAGAACGATCTCTTTGGATCTGATGTTAAATATTTCCCCAAAATCACAGGCATTAAAGGAAGAATGTGGAAGCTTTAAGAAGTAGAACCCACTAGACAGTCTGCAGGGCACTTGGGTGTGTTCCCTTGAAGGAGATTGTTGGATCCCTGTCTTGTGTGTGCTTCCTGGCCATTAAAAGAGCAATTTTTCCAACATTTCTCCTCCACCATTGCCACCAGTCAGCTCCCCCATAAACCTTAGCAATGTTACTGTCCAATCTTGTACAGGCACATATTCAAATGTACAACAGAATAAACTTCCTTCATAAGATGATTCACTGCCCTAGATATTTTGTTATAGTATAGGAAACTAATTCCAAGTCTGTGTGACTTTAAAATAAAATCTCCCACAGGAAATAAAGAAATAAAGAGTTTTTAATTATGAAAGGATTTAGCTTTGTATGATACTAATATTTTATTACTTTAGGTTGAAGATTAAGACATCTCTGAAAAATATTTGTTCCCATCATTACCAAAATTAATATATACTTTTTCTAGAAAACCAACTTTGGATTCTACAGAATAATTTCTCTCTTATTAGTAGACATTCATATACTTAAACATACAACATTTAATTTACTATATCCCTTTAGAAAAATAATAAAAATTATGTAGCTTTGCAATCATTGTAACAGTTTAATTATTCAGATTTTTTAACCGTGGAATATATTTCAGTGAGATGAAGATTATTAATATTTTAAAGGAGTCATTCATTTGGAAGAAAGACTTTCATCTTACAATTAATTTTCCAGTTACCAAAATGTTAAATTAATAAAATGTTCACATCCTTGTCATGTAATTAATCATGGAACTAAATTCACAAAGTTCAGTATCTAATGCATTTATTTTTACGTGATTTACTTTCTGATTGTACCATGAATTTGTGATGATGTACACTAAATTAGAATTATACATTTCTCACTGAAGAGTGAGGGTCTCTCCTCTATTATTGGGTTTGCTTGAGGCAAATCCTTCATTATAACGTTTATATGCACTTTTTGTTTTTCCTTATTACTGTCTTTCAAAATGAAACCTTCAAGTGATAGGAATGAAGGTGCTGCTGGTATCAAATACTTTAACCTTTGAAACAAAACTATAAGCAACACCAAGGTTTTAAACACATTTTATAAGCATCTGTTTTCTTTTAACCTTAGTCAAACAATATCCTTTACACATACAAATTCTGCATGTCAGAAAATAACTTTCAGGTGATCTTTTATATGTCCTTATTTTTGCTATGCATTTAGTTTTTATCAAGTAGCTGATTTAGTCCTTGTCCACGTCTTTATCCACTAAAATCAATGCTTAAATACAAACAATTCCTAGTCTTTCATAAATATGCTACAACAGTATAAATCCACTCTCGGTCACTAGGTAGCATGCCTAACAGTTCAAAATGTAGAAACCACACCAGGGTACCTCACATTTTCAGTAATATGAAATTGCATAATATGGAACCTAGGGATATATAACTATGTGTGAGTCTAGACTGCCTAAGGAATTAAATGACTTCAGCATTGATAAAAGGTAATCTGTATAATCAAAGGAAGGTTGCTTCCTCAACTAAGAATATGCTTTGTCTTTCAAATAAGAAGCCAAGGCATAAATACTAAAATGCAGAATGCTTCTAAAGCACCTTGAAGAACACAGTGGAGAAAGTATTTTTGAATGTGTCCCCCTGTGTTACTTTGTTATGGCTGTCCTAAAAATTATGACAAGTTGTAAGCCATGCAAAGCAGAAATTTAATGTAACAGTCCTAAATGTTAGAATTCTAAAATTAATATATCTTCAGGCCAGATTTCTTCAAAGGCCGTTGGAAAGACTGGTTCTCTGCCTCATTTCAGGTTTTGGTTGTTGCCTGCAATCCAAGCTTCATCTCTCCAATCCATCAGTCTTACAAACTTCTTCCTTCTAACTGTGTCTATTTGTCTGTATCTCTGTGTCAACGCTTAAGGATATTAGTAATCAGACTTAGAGTCCATGCAAACCAGTAAGATTTCATCGTATTTCTATTTACAAATTTATCCTTGGACAGCTCCTATTTCCAAAGGACAGAATGCTAACAGAGTCAAGACTTAAGCTTATCTCCTTCGGTGCCTTGAAGGAAAGTAATAGTATAGATCTATTTCTTAAGGAAATTGCAGTATAGAGCATGGAAATCAACCTAACTGCTAGAGTTATTCTGTTAGGAATAGTCTCTACTTAATTTAGCTCAAAATGTCCGTTCAAAGAACTATAATGATCTGTTGAGCTTCAAACCTCTACACTGGGCTGCTGCCATGAACCTACCATTTAGAAGAGTTACACTGCAAACAACCCCAGGATGGCAGCAAACAAAGCCTTTGCCTCAATTTCCATAGGAAGTGTTGGAAAACTAATATCAGGGAATTATCCAAGCCAGTAACAAAATAGCAGTGAGTGTACTAGAAGCTGGAAAACATTGCAGAGACTTGTCTAAAGGGAGAATGTTATTCAATTCTATCCTGCTGTCCTGGACAAGTACAGACCTTGTGTTACTAAGCAACCCAGGCAAATATTCTTCTTCTTCCTCTTCTTCTTCTTCTTCTTCTTCTTCTTCTTCTTCTTCTTCTTCTTC